>WEDG01005921.1:0-88649 GCA_017591395.1 Schistocephalus solidus
ACACCTGGCATTCGAACCCAGGACCTTTGGTAATTGAGTCGAACGCTCTACCATTGAGCCTCGAACTCATTGTTTTTTCGGTTGCGATCGGGAATATGATGATAGTGTGTGGCTCACCGATCTGCTTAAGGAACATATTTTTTCTTTTGTGCCCTGGAGCTCACATTAGAGCCCTCGCAGGCGGTCGCATAGTGACGTGTAGCATATGATGAAGTGAAACCGACAAAGACGAGGGAGACCGGAATGGCCATTTCTGGCTTATTAGCCGGCATCAGCCAGTCATACCCAATCCCAAGTGTGAGACACCTGGCATTCGAACCCAGGACCTTTGGTCATTGAGTCAAATGCTCCACCATTGAACCACGGGCTCTTTTTTTTCGATTTTGATCGGGAATAGGATGATATTGTGCGGCTTAGATATCTTCTTAAGAAACATGTATGTTCCGTTGTGCCCTGGAGCTCACGATATAGCCCTTGTAGGCGGTCACATAGCGACGTGTAGCAAATGTATGTATATTGAATAACTGAGGTAGTATGCATTCCTAGAGGATAATAAAGAAAGAAGGTTCGTAGGAAAAATCGAGGTTTACTCGTGAATTTTCAAGAAGGTTACACTGGCCCCTCGTCAGACGAAATGAAAAGTGGGAATTGGGATTATCGCACTAGAGAGTTTGGTGGGGGCAAACAGACAGACATGCGTTGGAGGGGCGTCGAGAAACGTGTTAAGATAAATTTAGGGAGTGAGGGACGGTGTTAAATTCTCGATTCAGGTTCACATCCCGGGGGTGGGAGTGGGGAATGATACCGCGTCCGTGGATTTCCACTTGGTCAAACATGGATAAGCTATAGTTGGTTTAAGGTCGACGCGAGCCATTGAGACGTGCACGTAGACCTTCGTAATGTGCATCTTGATCGACATGGTGGTTGATGCTGTTTGTGTTGGAGTGCTAAGCTTCTAGGCATCCTACCTAAATCTCATTGCTTCAAGCCTACGCTGCCGAATGATACCGGAAAGCTACTTGCTCGTAAGTATGAAATTTCAGGTCCTGATAGCCATTATATCAGATGTCCATCATCGTCTTGACAGATTCGAAGCTACAATATCCGATCTTAGAAGCCAGTGCGTTTCCTTACTACCTGAAGGTGTACTTGGTGATATGCAACATTGAATAAACACCACTATCATAGACGCCAGGCTAAAGAAACGGATCGAACTTCAGATGAAGCTACAATCCCTTTCCGTCCTACCATCGAGAATAACATGTCTAAGAAGGTCGTTTACCTCTCGAAAAGGAGTCTCACACCCGCTGAAATTAGCCTACTATCTAAAGGAACAAAATTCAGCCATACCGATGCTGCACCTACAAACTTCCTCGTGAGGCTCGAATCTCTCCTACTGACCTCTGCTGTCCCTAAAGACACGCGCGCAGACATACGCAGCTGCGCCACGGTCCTCCTTCGGCAAAGGAAACACCACACACCCAGTGTTATCGATTGACGAAGAAAAAGGATTACGGTCTCTGAAGACTGATGACGGCATAGTTATGGTGCCGGGTGACAAAAGTGGTGCGACTGTCATTAGGGAAAAGGTTGATAACATCAACAAATCTAATCGAATCTTCAACGACCAAGATGCCTACACATCACTCGCTGCAGACCCCACAAAAAAAGCAGGCCACAGCCCTGAAGAAGAAAGTGAATGATCTCACCCGACTGAAGCTCAATAGTCCTGCTGAATCACAATTTATGATTCTCAGTGACCCCCGTATTGCACATGCGTATGGTCTTCCAAAGGTGCACAAAGCCGAAGCACCACTGAGAATCATAGTACCACTCATTGGATCACCCACGTACAACCTTGCCAAATGGTTATACAGATACCTGAAGCATCTGACTGATGGATCGCAATATAGCGTCAAAAATTCCCAGGCCTTCCTTCAGCAGATCCAAGGCGTCAATGTAAGTCCTGATGAATGCATGCTATCATTCGATGTAGTTGCCTTATTTTCCTCAATACCGCATGACCTGGCAATTGAGAGTGTAGCTCGAAGCCTACAAGACAATCCTGTCGATATGCCATTGCAAAACGTTCTAGACGTGCTTAAACTCTGTCTGAAGAACTATTGTCAATTCAATGGGAAATATTACCAACCGGTTAAGGGCACTCCAATGGCCTCGCCGATATCAGGTCTCCTTGCGGAAATCGTATTACAGCAATTAGAGGAGGATGTAATGCGAACATTTAATCCAAAATTGTGGCTCCGATATGTAGATGATACCTTTGTTATCATGAAATCCTGTGAGGTTGAGCAGCTATATCAGAGTCTGAATACTATTTCCCCAGCTATCCAATTAACTCTCGAAGAGACAACGAGAAATATCCTCCCATTTCTAGACATGAGTATTCGAAAACTGGATAATGGTAACCTGACAACAAGCGTGCACCGCAAAGGCTCAAATGCTGACATCCTACTTAACTATGACAGCAACCATTCAGTGAACCACAAAAGGAGTTGCGTCCGAACGCTTTTTCACCGGGCTTTTCGCTAATGTAGCAGTGACGACCTTCTTAAGAAGGAACTTGCTTACTTGTATCGCTTATTCCGACTCAATGGATACCCGGTCAGCTTTGTGAAAAACTGTCTCAGACGCTAGAGACAACCACAAAGCGTCGAATCTAATGAAGAGACAGTGTCGCGGAAATTCTACTGTCTTCTCTACATGCAGGGAATTTCCGAAGCGATTACCAGACAATTAAATCGGTTTGGCATCTCCATCGCTAACAAGCCGGCGTTCTCCCTGGGTGCAGCACTATCGTGATTCAAAGACCCCACAGTAAAAGAGCAGCAAACGAATGTACTTTAGGGCATTCCGTGTGCAAATTGCTCTGGCGCTTACGTAGGCCACACGGGTCGACAATCTGGGACCCGCATAAACGAACATAAACTGGCCATCCACCGACGCGATCCCTTGTCCCTCGTGTTTGCGCACGCCGTGGACTGTGACCACCGCTTCAATTGGGACGCAACCTAAGTGGTCGCCATGGCTAACACCAAGCAGGCACTTCACTTTCTCCTCTATTCATTTCGTCTGACGACGGGTTGGTGTCACCAACTTGAAAACTTATGAGTACAAGTCCATTTCTCGAAGAGCATTTTTCTTTTCATATATATATATATATATATATATATATATATATATATATATATATATATATATATATATATATATATCACCTCGGACGCGACGACGGTCTGTTCAGCAACTCAATTCCTGCAACAGCTCCAGGGAGTGCAAATTACTGCAGACGAGGTGATGGTGTCATTCGATGTCACCTCTCTCTTCACCACGATCCCACAAGGCCTGGCAGTCGAAACGGTCAGCGAACTGCTCGAGAGCAGGTACAACGAGACGGACGAGACGGTGAAAGGGAGACATCTTATCCAGCTCTTAAAATTATGCCTGAAGACGTACTTCACTTTCAAAGGAACAACGTATGAGCAGGTCAAGGGGACGCCAATGGGATCGCCACTTTCGGGCTTCATCGCAGAGGCAGTTCTCCAAAAATTAGAGACCCTGGTTTTCGCAAATTATAAATCGAAATTCTGGACTCGGTATGTGGACGATACCTTTGTCATCATCGAGCGGGATATGGTCAAGGAATTTCAGCGACAGCCTGAATTCTATTTTCCCTGACATCCAGTTTACAATGGAGGTGGAAGTCAACAACCAGCTGCCATTCCTAGACGTTCTCGTCCATCGAAAACCATGCGGGGACCTTAAAACGACGGTGTATAGGAAGGCCACCAGTACCCGCCAAATCCTTAGCTACCATAGCAAACATCCGTCATGCCACAAACGCAGTTGTGTTCGAACGCTATACAAAAGGGCTGAAACACACTGCAGCGAGCCAGACGAAAGAAAGGCAGAACTTCGATACCCCCAACGCCTCTTCATGGCCAACGGGTATCCCCGCAACTTCATCGAACGTAGCAGACAGTGCAGGCAAAACCGAAGGCCAGCGACCGAACAGCCAAAGATATGGCGAGCGTTGCCATACATTGACGGTGTTTCGGAGGCGGTCTCCCGTCTCCTAAGACCAATGGGGATCGGAATCGCCCACCGGCCGGAGTCAACCATTTGACATCTGGTTATGAGGCCTAAGGCCCCCCTGCCCCGAGGTGAAACAACAACGTCATCTACCGGGTTCAATGCGATTCCTGCGCAGTCAACTACATTGGAGAAACCGGGAAACGTCTACAAACCCGGGTCGGAGAACACATGAGGGCGGTAAGAAGAATGGACCCGCTGTCTTTGGTGGCGGACCATTACGCAGACTCTGGACACACGTTCGCCTTCCAGAATGCTGAAATTCTTGATCAGGGAAGTGACCGCGTGGCAATGGAAACCATCGAGGCTTGGCACACGGGAAGAACCTCCATCAATCGTTGTGTGACGCTTCCTACGGTCTACCAAGCCCTCCGGACGCAGCTCAATGATCGAAAGAGCCAACGTGAACATGGGCCTAACGTGCATCCGAACATGGGTGAGTCCATGGCGGACACGCACCTAATCGCAACAAAACCCAGACCCGACGAAGGAACAGTTATCGCCTCGGCCAGCTCAACCACTTATCCGGCAGGGGCGAATACACACGGAGGTGCGATCGCAACCAAGATTAACAGCCTGGGGCGGCAGCTTCGGTCGATGAGGGTACTGACGACTACTGCCAACGTGCGAACTCCGGCCCCCAACCAGATTGAGAACAAGCCATCACGCGCCCTCCCCCAGTCCACCACGGACTCAGTGAACAGGCAAAGGATGATCACCAAGACTGAAACACCACCATGCTCATCAAGCAGCATGATGACTGAGGATCTCCACCCCCATCCCGACCCCTCCTCTACGCAAATTCAAAAACCTTAGTAATCCCGTATTAGCCGAAATGTTACCACCTATAAATACTGTGAGGCGCGGTACAATATTTACCTCCGACGACGAAATCTTGTTTGATTTTGAAACGTCAGGACAATAAAACCATGGTTCCCGTGATCGCCTCTTCTTCTCATTTATTTCCGGGAACGCGCATCTTCACTTCTATTAGCAATATATATATATTTATATATAAGCATTTAACATTTTTTTCTACAGTGCGTGGCCTATCTTATGCCAAGTACCGAAATTTAACAAAAGATTCATAATAACTTGCAAACTGGCAATAATACATGTAAAAAGCTTTGAAATAATAATGAACAACCTTAAGCGATTTCAAACTTAATGGAAATATGAAAAGTAATATCACTTTAATTAAATTCCAACTTTTGTAAAAAAGAGGCAAATTCAGAAAACATGAAAAATCGCTGTAACTGAAATTAAGAAATTTGAATGCAATTTTCAAGTGAAATTTTAAGCATACCATTTTTGTATATTAAGAGAAAGTTCCTATCGTCAAATATCTCTATATGTATTTTTTGTATTAAATTGCAATTAGTGTCAGATCGTCCTTGAAATACCCGCAAAAAACAACATGGTTTTCAGTGTTTTTCAGCAATTGGCCATGCATTTAGATGCCGTTTGATGTGTTTATCAAAACCTTTAAAGTAAGTTATTTCCTAAAAGCATATTCTTTCTAATACAGCTGGCCTTTTGGTTACATTTTTAGGTTTATCCAAACCTGAAAACTCATTGCCGAGAACAATAAAAAGCCACAACAAATGTTGGCAATTAATCTACCTACCAGCAATGTAAAAATCTTTTGTAATTAGTTAGCTCATTAAAAAGCCCTCTAATAAGGTATTTCGCTGATAAATTTCTGCGTATTTTTTTCCTTTTCCAAGGTTATGTCAACATAAAAATGCGGAATTTTAACCGGGTTTTTGACTTTTATGAAAATAATTTTGCATAGGAAATTTCTTGAATATCCAGCATACTCCTGTTTCATCAGATCCTGTCTGTTTTCCTTCAGTTCACAGGAGTTAAAATACAGATTTATTTTGTAAAAGGCTTTCCAAGCCTCAAATTCACTGAACAAATCAGAATAAAAGGACCGAATGTTCGCTAAACTACTCACACAAATTTCGCCCCGACAGTGCATGAGTTAGACCATTTAATGTACATATAAATGAATAGAACACGGAAGGTGATCGCTATGAGCAGTCGTTTATTCATCCGACGTTCCGAAATATCACACGAATATATCGTCGAGGGAACAAAAGGAGTGTTAAAAACATTAAAGTGGACAATATCTTAAAATGAGCAAGTTTCGGCAGGACAATGCTTACCGCCGAGAAGTATTTCGTTGAGAAAGCGAAGAATATCACGTAAGTTGACGTGTCACTAGAGCTCAAAGGGCGTCGCCAGGAAGTCCTTCGTAAAGACAACCACGAACATGATGTGCAGTTTTCAGCTGGGTGCCTTGTGAACTACAAACCTCTAGAAAATAAGCTTGCGCATAAAACTGAAAAAAAGTACACGCAAATGACTTTTTATCACGCAGGGGGGTGGCGCAAAGGATCATGGGCAATAAAACAAGCGTAAAAAAATATATAGGTGTATTATAAAAGCGTACAGCGAGAGGAATACTTGGACCATGCCACAGAAACGTGGGTGGCAGAGGCCCATGAAATGATTCTAGTGACGTGCTCCCAAGTATTTGTGAAGACTTTGCGTTCTGAACATGCTCTACACTTGTAGCTGCAGTGGTCTCTGGAGCAATACCATTTCTAATGTACAGTTCGCTCTGAGCCGAACTGGACGCTCCTGGCAATGACTGACCTAGTTTTCGGCTACCGTTGACATTTATGAGGATTTTCTGAACAGCTAAAAAATACAATTGGCATAAAAATGCTCAAAACTGGGGAGCTTTAAAAATTTGTCTTCTGCGTGAAATTAATGGAATGTAAAAGTGCATGTTCAAGTGTACAGTTAACTCCGGATAATTAGAACAACTAGTTATTCGGGGGCCAAACAGAAAAAAGTGGATAGCACTCACACCCTGAATTTACTTCGATAAGGATAGCTTGTATGGCCCCCTGTTACAACATAATGGTATTGGCGTTAATTCAGGTAGCTTTGCGCTAAATTCCGGCTAGGGTTAAGGTTAGAGTTACGGTAGAGGCTTGGGTTCGGGTTAGATCAGGCAATATGTACCAGTCATGGAATTTAGCCAGAGAATACGTTAAGGTGAAAACAAAGGATTGCTGCTTGTTTCAAGAGAAACAGGGGCACGACATCAATTGTAATCAGCACACGACTTGAGGATCGGCGGTGATAATGCAAGCACTGAACACCAGAAATCATCTCAAAATTCACAGAAATGTTGGAAGGTAGACTCCTTACTGCAACAGCCAATGTACATGGATGACCTTGTATTATGAAAGGTTAGTAAATTTCGTTCAGAAACACCGAAGAAAACCAGCCAACCTAATAGCAAAGGAATCCGTAATTTGCTTAAAGACTTACTGTCTCACAAGCAACACCGTTTGCCGTCTGTGGTTGAAGGGCAATAAGTAATTCCTCAGTCCAGCATTTCTCTACTTACTGAAGATACATGAATTCGGGTTTTAAGATGTCTGACATGGTGAATAATGAGGAGAAAACGGTTTAAAACCGCAAATTGTCAAACACTTAAGGAAATTTTTGCGTACTAGTTATAGTCTTCCCAGTCACAATAATCATGAGGATTGTGGGGTGGAATCATT
This sequence comes from Schistocephalus solidus, assembly GCA_017591395.1. Taxonomy (NCBI): domain Eukaryota; kingdom Metazoa; phylum Platyhelminthes; class Cestoda; order Diphyllobothriidea; family Diphyllobothriidae; genus Schistocephalus; species Schistocephalus solidus. The sequence goes on from WEDG01005921.1 coordinate 7,701, forward strand.
GAGCCTGACAGACTGGAGGAAAACCAATGGCAGGATAAAAGTACAATGCAGTTAACAATGAATTAAGAGGCTTTTTAATGCGAGAAGGCAGTGGAGTCAGCCCTTTATATGAACCAAGTGGCTGCACGGAGTTCGCTCGATTGTAAGCTACAAAAACGAGGTGTCGATGTACGTACCCAGAGCCTTCTCCAAAATAGACCTAAAACTAGCTCCCATTTAACTGTGTTTTGTGTTGTGATTACGTACTTACTAAGTTTAATGCTCGTAATCTAACTCGACTAAATACAGATAAATGGTGACTGTTTCATGAATTATCCTTTTTTTAAATTAACGCATACATTTTTAGTTTGACACCCAGTCCGGGCTGCGTCTTAACTCTTCTTTATACAGATACAAGCGAAAATGCGAATTCCAAGAAGTTTGAAATGAGACCAATAGACCAACTGCTATGGCAACACACATCTTTAGTCACTTAGCTGATCTGTTGCAGTTGTGAGTGTGGCAACTACGTTGGAAAAATTGGGACTGTTCTGGATGCGAATGGCTGAACACGTAGCCGAAATTCATAAGCATTAAGGCCCCACCCAATAGACAAACTTACAAAGGTGTATTGGTATGGGTACGGCCCCATAATTTTAAGGACATGGCAATTGTCTATCTATTCAAGTGAGAAATGGAAACCAATAACCCTTTGATAATTACAGGGGTAGATCGCTGCTCAGCATCTTTTTTATCTGCCACAACAGCCACCTGCAACATGGACTTCTCATGGAAAGCCAATGCGGCACCGTCAACATGATCATTGCGGCCCGTCAACTGCAAGAAAATGCAATGAAATGCGTAGAAATTACGAAGGCCTTCGATAAAGAGAATCGCGGCGGTCTCTGGCAGATCATACCGATATTCAAATGTTCGGAGTGCCTCACACGTAGGTACGCCAACTAAATGACGGGATGATGGTTCACTGGAAAGGCAATGGGCTAGTCTCTAGAGCATACACAGTTGGCAGTGGAATGCAGCAGGGCAACATATTCGCACCAACCATATTCAGTTTCTTGGTCTCTGACATGCTGAGGGATGTCTGCCGGCAATCACCCACACGGACATCAACAACCACTCTTCGGGAACTTCATTTCACGAACGACTGTGCGCATAATATCGCGATAGAAGCAGCCATGCAAAGAAGTATGGAAATTTTTCGCCTCAGGCAGCGCAACTTTCAGGTATCCGGTAACATAGCGACTGCATCCTATAAATACTGCAAATTCTTGTGCGTGCCTTATCCGTATCTGATGGTGGGTTCGAGCATGACGCCGAAATGTCAGGCGTCTGAAACTCTTGCTCCAGTGATCGGGTCTACATTTGCTCAAATTCTTCCTAGGAATAGCGTTTTCGCTCATATCCACATTTCGGGTGACCATCCAGACGAACAGAACAGTGGCCATAAACCAATCAGCACCAGCGGAGGAACATAGTAAGTCCAAGATAAATGTGAATGAAGCAAAACTCGTTTCGGCGAACAAGTTCGCCTATATAGGGATTGCCATCTCAAGCAGCAGCAATATTCAGGGCGAAGTGGCCTACCGCATTCTCAAAGCCAACCAGGCTTTTGGCTGGCTGGATGCCTTCATCTGAAGGTACCATGGACTTCGATTCAATATGTTCCCCAAAATTTACAGGACAGTAAGCTTACAAAACTACTCTACGCGGCTGAGACATTAGCCTTCAACGCCAATCACGCCAGAGAACTCAGCTACTTCCACGGCAGTTGCCTGCAAAGAAAACTGAACCGGAGGCAGCGGGACAGGACACTAGAAACAGAAGTCCTGGAACGGAGTGAACTCCTCAGAATTCACGCTATGTTGAGGCAGCTGCAGCCACCCTGGAGCAGCCGCCTCATGAGGATGGAGGACGAGCGATTACCCAAGCGCCTCTTCTGCAGAGATATCTCTACGGGGGCTCGCTGACAGGGTGGATAACAACGATGCTACAACACTCTGCGCACCTCCCTTAAGGAATTCACAAATAAATCTGGCAACATGGGAGAACCTCGTCTTGCATCAACCGGTCCGGAAAAGAGCTGTAAAGACTGGATGATGAAGACAAAAGGGAGGCCGCTGCCGGAGTCAAAAAAGCGGCTCGCAAGTCTCAGACGGCGCGGACCCACAATCCCAAAACCATACCCTCCTCTCGTCTCTGTTGACTGGACATTTCGTGCACTGATCGGTCTCTTCAGGCATTGTCGTACCCAATACCAGAACAGCGAACCACGCCAAATACTACCCTTGAAAACGGTTACCCAGCCGCCGCTACTGCAACACCAACGGTGCGCAAAATCACCACGCCTAACCACCTCGCCACCTACCACCACCATTGTCGCTTCACATGACACATCGGCCTGGTCGGTCATTTGCGAATCCATTGTACTGAGACCGGCAAAAAAGTGCCTGGCGCTTCGAAATGTACTCACACACTCGTTCCACTACCCACGCACATTTAACCACCACATTGGCTTACTCGGTCACATGTGCATTCGCACTAACCTGCCGTAAACCACCTCAGGCTAAACCCCATCAGCACACAAAACTCCCAACCAACAAATAAGCTACCTACACATAAACCGAGCTGACGGCTTATTTTTGAGTGAAAGCCTGGTCCACAGTGCGCAGATCAGAGGTTTATGACACGCGGACGAGCTGTTTAGGTTTGTCAGCTACTGTGCTTGATCTCGCCCCCGGTCATCGTTGGTATGTGAAAAATGGATGGTAGCGCCAATACAAAAATACACCGACCTCACTCTTATTCTCCATGGCAACCGATGTGCAGAGGTTGTCCAATTGCTCTGCCGGGAAATAATCGTCTCACGGGTCGTTCAATGTGGAATCGAGGCTGCAGCCCGGATCGCCATATCCAGTCAGGCCTTTGGAAGGTTGCAATACTGACTAAGATCACTTCAACATCCCTCTCTAAAAGAAACTGTGGAGTTGACGCGATTTTAGTGCCTAAACCGCAACTTTCCGCAGACCGGATACCTAGAAAATCTACCAAGCTGAAGGAAACAAGTTTCATCACTTACACTTAGGCTTTTCTCGAAGGAAATCAAACGTAAAGTTACAAGAACGGATGCTGGACACCCAAGTACTGTAGTCAACTGGCATGCTGAACACCTATATCGTGCTGAGACAGATACGATTACAATGGAGCGTCCAAGTGGTGGGGAGGACCGGTGACGCCCTCCGAAGTGGATCTCCTTTACGAATATGGATACGGGCAGAGGCATATAAGGAGGATAAGAGCGGGAATCGAAAGAAAACGTGAATCATTCTTTCGGTCGTCCTCAAATCTACCAAAATTACTTCGAAACGCTAGCACAGCATCGGTAGACACGATCAAAATCGTAAACATTTGAGCAAGCAACCGAATAGAAGCGGCCAAAGAGACGTGACGGGCGAGAAAAAAAATAAAACATCCCAATCCAAAACTTTCAATTCTCGACCGTCGCCATTCTTCCTCCTGTCGACGCGAGTTCTGCACCCGGATTGACATTGCCGAACAGGCCCCGCCTCACAACAATGTCAAAACTGCCAACACCACCCATGCACAACCAAATTGCACTGCCACCACTGAGGTGAACTCCCTCACTTGTTCGCCTTTGGCGAACATCCGACCGACCGCAAACACACGCCACCGCGATTCTGAGCATTTTCCTCAGCGCCATCAGGAATACGGGCGAAGTGATACGTTGTCAACACGTCGATTGCATTTTCCGATCCTGCAGCAATCTACGCCGACTACCTGCTACTTACATTCTGCACCACAGGATAACTGGTTCCTCAAGTCCTGACCATCACTCATACCTTTCTTCCCTATGCCACAAGCACCCACCAAGCTAGCGTGCGGGACAATTTTAACAGAGGTTTAGGGGGCGAAAGTCGTTTATCGAAGGAAGTTACCCAAGTTCGACGTTGTCCACTGTATGCTCCATAGCATCGTGGTGCAGGTACTTACCAATTCATTGCCAGTAGCCCACGGACTCCAGTATGGAGGATGGGACAGCCTCACAGCCTTTTTAGCTTAGATGAAACGTGCGATCGGCAATGTTTCGCAAATGCATAGGACCTCGAATTTCATAATACACTGCTGCCATACTGATGTTGGATGCCCTCTGTCGATCATATAACAATAACAGTTAGCCGTGGTTGATTCACTAGATTTACTGAAGGCAGAATCTAAGATCCCCTTGGTCGACAGGGATCACGACCCTCCAGGGTTGAGAACTCAGTTTTGTAAAGCCAATGGGCTCAACGACGGTCGTTGTAAGCTAGCCAACTTAGCTTCGCTTTGTGATACGAATCACAAATTGACGGTTGTTGTTTTGAATTAACAGTGCTGCGCAACTTTAAAAAGTGTACTTTTTAAATGAGATTACGCGGTTTCCAATGCCCGGACTCCCTTGCCTTTCCAAAGATCCGAAACAGTAGGAAACTTGTCAAGGTCATCGTCCTGCTTTAAAAAACGGAGAGGGAGGATTTGCCGCAACCTCCTCTCTCAAGTCCTTAGCGTGAATGCAGTTCCCTCCTAGTGAATATCCACTCACTGGGCGACTCACACAACTCTGGCCAGACTACAGGCCATTAAAAGCCCCTGGTTGGACAATGGTAAAACTCCTTGCTGAACAAAGGTTGAATAATCAAGAATAGGATAGTAGAAAGTGCGCGCAAAAACAGTAAAAAAAGTTCGCTCAATAAATTGAAATACATCAGAGAACGAGTCGTGCGAATATAGTTAGAAGACGTCAGCAGAAAAAAGTAAAATGTGTACACGTGACGTCAGTAATCTCTGCTTTCGAAGCAAAAGAAAATGAAGATGCACAGGAGGGGGTGGGGCAATGGGAGCGAACAAGATGCGGGGTGGGGGTGGCGGAAAGGAGGATGACGGAAATCGGTCTTGAAAGCCCAGGTGTTAATCCAAAGACAGATGGTACGTTTATGTTGACTCATCTCGGAGCCAACGAAGCAGCCAGTGATATGATTATGATGAGGAGAATAACAGCCACAACAGAGCCAATGATTATTTTTTTCTAAAAATAAAGGAAGGAAATACAGGTAAGTACAGAGGTTAAGATGAAATCCGTGCGGTGGTAAGCGAATGGAGCAGCGTTCGTCAGAAGTGGTGTGGAGGTTTGATTTAATATATACACAAGTGACAGTGCAGCAAAGATAAATTTACCCGCTGTACTAGGTGTAATTATAATATCTGGTTTAGATAAATTCGGAAGGTACCAGTGCGATTGGAACAGTCCCTAATACCTGGGCCTGCAAAAGCTTTAGAAACTGTTCTACACGATTATTTAAAGCAGTCGGTGGACTTAACAGATACGGCATTTCTCAAGAAGGTGAAGACTTCAGCATAAGCACAAGGTAAACCCGAAAGGCCCTAATCGCGGGAAAGAATTGATGTTGCCAAATTCATCTAATAATCGCTAGATTATACCGTAAAGACCTGGTGTGATTATTAGTTGGGTTATAGCATTACTTCTTAACGGCGTACTTCCTTGCTTCCAACGAAGTGTGTAAATATTACTTTGACTGGCAACGAGGGTTTAACGATTAATGAAACAGGGCCCAATATGTTTATCGCGCAAAACGCTGAGATTTTTTTCGAAAAATGTGAATGTAATTAAAAAATTTTTAACGGGCAAGACATTTTGCAGAACACATATATGGCATGCGACAGGGGAAAACCAGACAGTGTTTTCAAAGTGAAAGACCAACCATGTTCAAAAGTTAGAATCCGAGCGAAACCCACTACCATGAAACGGAAAACGCCCGTATCCACCAAAATTATTAAGTCATTTTTAGAGGACTATATACTTTTCCCAGGTAATTACCCTAGAAATCGATTGAAAAATTGCCTCGTCTAATGGACAATCAGAAGAATTCACTTATCGACGGGGAGGTACAGAGGAGAGCAGAAAAGAAAAAAATGTTTTACAGACAAGGGGCCTAAGCTATGGGTGTCCACTAAATCTAACTATGCCAATGACACTGGGGACGGTAAGACACTGGAATCAGTCAAACTGACTACTGTCGTACAATACATGTCAGTTCGACCGCCGTAGTCCGACGAGGTTTACCACATGCTCCACAGCATGCGGGTGCAGGGACGGTGACTTGCGCGTGAATTATTTTTAAAAGATAGAAGACTTGCGCTGCAACTACCGCGCTCTCCCTTCCACCACTCGTTTGTCAAGACAGAAAGTCAAGAAGACCGGAGGCGGTATCAGGCGCAGGTGGCTGGCGCGGCATGAGCCTGCACCTACGCGTGCCACCACGCCCACCCCTCATGCGCGGCATTGGTTTTGGGAGTGCAACCCGAATAACGCCCGTTATGCCCCGACCTAGACGCGGAGTTGGTCCAGCGCATCTACTAAGCGGCCCGTTTAGGAGGCGCCATACAATACATACCCACAGCCAGGCACCTTGCCCCAGCTCCAAATTCTTCAACACCAAGACTCCGTCATAGAGGCACCGTGGGAACGACGAGTTTGACTAACCCTCCCCTCCGAGACACATGTAAACCTTAGCCATAGCTCAAAAGTTCATTCTCAGTGTAAGTGCGTTGGCCTAATTATGAATAGCCGAAAACATATATTGCCAATTGACTTTTCAGTTATAGAGAAGTTGGCGTGGAGTCCTCCTGTTGTTAAGTAAGCTGGTTACTTTGGGGGTCGGTGGGATCAGCATGGAAAAGCAGTGTTACGATTAAAGACACCACTAGTGGATCGCTAATCCAATCAAAGCTTTCCCACAGAAGGTATAAAGTTTTCAAAACATCACTAAGAGCGCTTGGAAAGTTACATGCTTCCACTGGAACAGAAATCATCAAAGCACAAAAAGGCTCCGAGTAAGATTGTCAAACTGTCATCAGACCTGCATATTCCGAGATACCAAGATTCTCTAGTATTCCACAGACGCACATATTTCCCAACAGTAAGTTTGTTTTTGAAGAAGCTTACTTAGACGTGCAGCAGGAACGAAAAGCCGGTTAAAACACTTAAAGCGGCAAACAAACAGGCAAAAATTAAAACATAAAAGGTGACATTTTGCGCGTCTATGAGGGCAGTTTATCAAGTGTGCCTATCAAACGTGACGGTTAAGCATTGCCCGTCTTAACTCTAGTTCTTCTGCTCAGCATCTGCTAAATTGTTTAAATTAGGCAGAAGAACGTATGGGACGTTCCTAAGGGAGCAGGATGGTGATGATGATGGCGACTCAGTAAGGTCGATGATGCACAATTTGTTCGGCATGCGGGCATACATATACTGAAACTTTGCGAAGTTAACAGACATCACGGTAGTTTTTGTGACCTACTTCGTTGCAGTTTTTTAAAAGGGTACAGTAACTGCGGGAAGATATATGCCGTGCAAATTTTGCATTTTTGATGGTGAACTCGGAGCGAGGCCTCGAAAAGACGAGCAAAATCGGCTTAACTCTGATCCTACGTTTGACACCACTATAATAAGTATTTAAAACCGACTACTTACTGTCGCACAACTGCTATAGTTAACTTTTTTGGTGGGGCAACCATACTTGACATCAAGAATCTGTGCATGAGAGCCATAGAGCTGCGGACTGAAGGAACCAATTTTTTTTAACGCTTCCTAACAGTGGCTCTTGCATTACAGGCGAAAACTGGAGGGTGGTTTGTTATGCTTTGAGGAAGAGAAGAAAAGACAAAGCCCATGTCCGCTATAATCGGCCGGGAAGTACGCATCAGCCATTATAGAAACTCCTCAAGGTGAACGCATCGAGTGGTAGGACTAGTTGCAAAACCCTCCGAAATAGGAGCTCCTACACACCCTCGGCGTGAGCGTTTTAGAGAACTACGGCCTTCACACCATTCTGATGAAATCGAGTAAGGAAATAGAATAGCCTGGAAGACCCACTATTCTTTGATAGTATTTGCCACTTCTTTTACCTGCTAACATCTCCTCGTTTGTATTCGTACTGGCTAAGGAGTAACTGGCACGTCAGGCTCCAAGAATAGCATTTCGCCAAAGAGCAGACCAGAGTTGCCCAAAGGGTGCACGTGGCACAACGAGGTAGAGGATAATTTTTAATCCACATAAAAACAAAAACGGTCGAATGTGCAAAGGGTCCTAGGGACTGGAATATGACGCTTATGTAAGGCACACGCGTTCTCTGTGAGCCTTGGCGTAAAGTCGTGAAATGTGAGACGCGCACACAGCAGGCGAGGCTCCGTTGGTGTAACGGAAGGCTGAAGAGCGCAGTGCTGCTGTCGCAAATTCAAACAAGAATACAAGAACGGCAGAATGCAATCATCGAGAAAGACAAGGGAGACTGGAGTGGCCATTTCTGGCTTAAAAAGCCAGTGGCTTGGAAGGTTGCCAACTGACGGGATAACTCGGACCGCGTGGTCAGCCCAATGTGTGTTTTGTTAGGAGTGGCTGACTGGCGGACTGAGAGTCAGGCTGCAATGGCTCCTTCTTAATGTGGCCTTTATGGCCCTCCCACTCCGTGGGATCCGAGTCAGGTGTGGTCGTACGCCCAGGGGCGGCTCCGGTCGCGCCAGCCACCTGCACACTCTCCCAGCTCCGGTCTTCTTGACTCTGTCTTGACACCGAGCTCAGGTGGGGGAGGAGGAGAGAGTGCGGTAGCTGCAGCGCTAGGCTACTATCACTTAAAACTAATTCACGCGCAAGTCACCGTCCCTGCACCAACTGGTGTGGAGCATACGGTGGACCTCGTCGAAATCGACGGTCGAACTGTATATAAGCCGTCATCAGCCAGCCATACACAGCGAGACCTTGGTTCAACGGTTAGGGCATTGGACTTCTAAATAATAGGTCACGGGTTCGAGTCTCAGGTATTACAACACCTGGGGTTGAGCATTGCTGACCGATGACCGTTCGTTTGGTCAGTAAATTGATGCTTGCACGAAAACTTAATTAAGCATTTGACTATGGAGCCTAATCTCATGCAAAAATAAACATGGCATGCGCAGAAAAACTGGGGAAAATTGAGCCTAACGTTTTTGGAGAGATGGCGCTACGTAGGGTCACTCTGAAGGTATAAGCAGGGGCACCAGGCAGTCAAGGGAAGTCAGAGAGAGTACACAACCGCAAAATAACTAACGCCGGGCGCGCGCCTTCTGTCCCACAGAGACACTAAAGAGCATCATACAGAGCTCAATCCTCCGAATAAGCGTATATCATAAGCTCCTGAGTGGTGGGGTTCAAAGAATGGTAAACACCGTTGTGGGAGATATGCACTGGGACTAAAGCGGCCTGTGGCACGCGTCAGACGGCGGCTCTATACCAAATCAATCACTGCGCCCACAACCATCATCGGTACTGATACTGAGACACGGTATAAGAAGGCCAATATTAAGCTTACTTTCTTCATCACAATGCACTGCACGTGCTCTATAAACTATTGTAGCACATTGGGTCGGTGTCCGAGGGATCCTAAACTGACCAGATAACTTAGTCCTCCCAACCACGGGTCAGATTCGTGCAGGGGCTTACGCGTGTACGGTAGGTGTAGATGAAGGCTTTAGGTCAATATAAGTACTGCGTCCACACCCAGCTCCATGCAGCCTGACTGTGCCTTGAAGTTCGCACACGATGGGAAAGAGAGAGAGAGAGAGAAAGAGAGAGAGAGAGAGAGAGAGAGAGAGAGAGAGAGAGAGAGAGAGAGAGAGAGAGAGAAGGCACATGCGGCACGGGTCACCGTCATTATACTCCAGCCAAATAGCAAGCCACCAGTGCCTCCTCAGACACTGGTGAGTATCTATACTTTACCGCACAGAGCAGAAAAGTGGTCACCGGGCAGACAATGTGGAGGCAGGACCTGCCAAAGCCACAAAAAGACACTAAGTTAAGTTTGAGGACAAGGTCCCGACGGATGGTTGGACAAAGGAAGCGCGATTAGCAACAGCATGTGCACGGGTCGTGGCGGCAGCGGTAAAGCATGGAGATTACTGGTGGTGGCACGCGTAGACACATAAGGACACAATCATGCAGACAGGCAATGTTTCGTTAAAGGAGGCGAAAAAGAGTAACCCAGGGATAAGGCAGGGGGAGAGCAAATTAATGTGACGCTGAAGACACGAGACGCTGAAGCTTGCCTCGGAAGAAAAAAGTTCAACTGAAAAGAAGAAGAAGAAGAAGAAGAGAAAGGAAAACGCGTGGAACAGGTGGAACTAAGAGCAGCAAAGACGCGAAGAACAGGAGGTATAATGAAAATAGGCATCGGTAACAGAAAACAAAACCTCCCTTGCATCAGAGTGACATGTATAGTGGCGAGGAGGCAGGTGAAAGAGCTTTTTGATAAATATAGTGGGAAGTAGATGCAGCGTAAGCCTGCCTAACTATAAACGCGTATGTCACTACTGGATCAACCCCGTGGGGCAGCGGTAGACCCTGTCGCCCGCGACGATCGAACTAACAACGGTCATGGGAGGCATGTAAATGTCAATAATCTCGAGAGGCCAGAGCCAAGAACGAGGAGGGTGATAAGATGCGCAGAGGATCGGATAAAATTACTCTGAAAAGAAGGCAACACGACTGCTATAGTCATCTGACGCTTCCGATTCACATTCGAATCCACTGTCAGAGACTGATACAATTGACCGCGATGTCACTTCTTGGGACAATATTCACTCATTCACCCCAACCAGGTGGGCTTAGTGAGGGACAGATCACACAGCATGGACATCCATCGTCCGAAATATCCATGACAAATTCATGTTATTTTGGGTGGATAGCGGTCTGCATTGAAGGTCCGTGTGACTTCTTTGATTTCCTGACCACGAAGACGTTTAATAGAGAGGCAGTGGTTCAAGCAAAGCGGAAAAGTTGCAAATCAACGCTAATGACCTGAAACAGAGCATAAGAGCATCTCTGACAGAAGAATAGTCTTGACAAATATATCTAAGGACGAGCAAGAAGTCCGAAAAAAGAGAAGAAGTAGAGACCGTGGCTGAACAGAATGAGTAAGAAGCTTTTTGCAACCGTTCAAAGAGTCTGGCACAGTAGGACACAGGAGAGAAAAACTAGCCAAAAGTGACTAGCTCTCGTGAATGAAAATCATCACCCTGGAGGGAGAAAGAGAAACTATTTAAAACTAACCATATGATTCCAAGCGATAAGGAGACTTGGGTGGAGTGCAGATGTTAACTTAGGCCCCATGTTCAAAATCAAGCCGAAACCATTAGTTGCCAAGCCGACCACACCCATTTTCGCTATTTTTTTAGGTTAAAGCACTGCGAAAAAGGTCAAAATAACGCCAAGACGGAGGAAGACAGCGCTGAACAAGCACAGAATATGTCATTTCAAAGGCAGTTTAACCCTTCCTAAACTGCGACGGTACGTTCTTAATTAAGGACCTACAAATATGTACTATCCGCGTAAAAGAAACCCGTGTCTGTCCAGCCGAATGACATGTTTGAGGATGCAGGGGTGTTTGCAAGTCAAAATGAATTAGTAACCATAATTTTGTTGCAAGGAGGGCCTACTAACTGCTCAGCGATAACGTTTTCCCACTGGGTAGAATGAATGAATAGCAGAGAGCGCACGGCTTCAAATAAACCTTAAATTCTTAAAGGGTGTAAGTTTGGCAATAAGTCTATTAAAATAAAAAGTGTAAGGGGGAAAAGTGAAGGGACAATTAAAGTTCCGAAGAGTTTCGGGCGTAAAAAGTATGCAATAAGCGTTGTATAAAAAGCTGCAAGCATAGTGACCTCTGTAAACGCTCAATCAGCCAGCCCAACCCAATGCTTGAAGTTCTTGCACAATAGCACTAGTAACCACTTTTAGCCCTTTTATTAGCTGGCAATGTGAGCTACATACACTTGAACGTGGCTATAATATATAATTGTCCGATAAATTCACTATTGAATATTTTGGGCTTTTTTAAGGTTTTAGTCTCTACCAGTTAGTGATTTTTTGAACTTTCTATGAGAGGATTACTGCATGATACTGAACCAACTGAAGTGTCTACAGAGTGCGTGAAAATCACCAATTTGAGCTGGGGAAGGTAGGCGAAAAGTATATGAAATACGCAGAATTTATTGACGTCATGCAATTTTGAGACCTTTTATTAAACTGCGTACGGTCATTGCTTATTAAAAAGACGAATGATTCAAACCTATTCCGGGAAAAAGTGTTTCACGCATATGATTTTAGGTCCTAAAGAACGATACCAAGGAATGATTGCCCTGATACATTAACCATTTTCTATCGGGCTGAAATCTGCGACGTGGGGAAAGTATGTTAAGGACAAAAAATCTGAAACAGAGGAGACACTGGTTTACAAAATGAGGCAACAACTCGCTACGATTAGGCAGTACGCGGAAATAATGGTCTCCTGTGAACATATTTGCAGTCGGTGAGCAGACGTGAGCATGTTTTTGTGAGTCGGTCCAAAAGTAATTACCTTGCGTGACTTTTTCTGGTAGGTCACGGCACGCTGAAAGTCAGTCTTAGCCGTCTCCACGTAATCGACCGTCTGCAGGACGTTGGACTCAATCCGGTCAATCGTTTCGCCCTAGAAAGAACGAAGCAAAAAACAGGTTGTTACACGAAATGACTCACGACACTTATGGTAGCTTTTGTGTACACTCCAAATGTTGCAAAATGGGTAGGTTAGTGAGTTGGCCTCGGAGACAGCATTAACTCAAGATATTAGAAGCCTAAACATTACAGGAAATATTGAAGAAAACCTTCTGAACATGCCTGACTGTCAACTAAGGTGGCCAAATCCTGAAACATATCCCTTAGCTCGCGAATGCTCTGTTCGAGTTTCAGAATATCCTGATGTCGGGCCTCGATCTCGTTTAAAGTCTGCCGAGCTTGCTGCGTATCTGCCAGGATCTGAAATGGAAGAAGTAATTTAAAGACTGTGCTCAAAAGTTAATGTGACCAAAAATAGAATTACTAGACACTCATAAAGGAATAACGACTTAGAAGTGAGTGGAGCGTTATCCAGAAGAAGTCTTATAGGTCATCTTGAGTGAGGTATGAATCTAAAAGACAGGCAAACGTCTTTTTATCTCTTCAGAATGATTATATTTTCTGAGCGGGACAGAATTACTTTGTCAGTCAACACATCCCGGTAACGACTCAAATTGCATGGTGGTGACTTAAAAGGTCATGAGATTGCTTGAAATGGGGTAAGTGAGCATGGGGGCGACCTCAGCCTCTTTCCCCTTGCCAGAAGTCCATACGTTGTACCAATGTGACCACGTTACGACCGCACATTCTAATCACGCATCGGTTCTCTCGGTCACATACTAATCAATCCTATCGTGACTCGAGAACAAATTCTTGGATCGTCCGGTAACCATTCCTCCCAAACAGCCCTCCACCCACACTGTTCTGTGAAATTCAAACACCGAATAAACCTAATCGGTAATATGGGTGTACATAAAAACGCTCCGTAAGGCATTGTAGCAACGGTCTTGCTAATACCACCTCACCACGCAGGCACGGGTAAAAACGCATGAGACTTATGCGAGAGTCAATTCGGTAGCACGCATACACACGTCAGCCATCCGACAGTTCGACCGTCGTAGTCCGACGATATCCACCGTATGCTCCATGGGAAAGTGAAGCAGGGACGGTGACTTGCGCGTGAATTAGTTTTAAGTGATAGTAGCCTTGCGCTGCAGCTACCGCACTCTCTCCTCCACCCTCACCTGAACCCGGTGTCATGACAGAGTCAAGAAGACCGGAGGCGGGAGAGGACGCAGGTGGCTGGCGCGGCTGGGTCCCCACAAGCCATAACACACCTAACATACAACAAATATGTGACGTAATCTGCTAGCGTCGTATGTGAGAATGTGCATAACTCATTTGCCGAAGGGCTGTGTTTTTGGGTGCAGTCTGGCCATGCCGTAGGAGGAAGCAGCACGAGTTTAACATTCGGCAGACGGAGCCTTTTATGTAACGTTAGCCACTGCGCCCAACCTCATCATCACCGGTCGGTAACAGGTTAATGTCGCACAGGAAAGTAGTGAGGCGAGATCCGTCTGCGTAACAAAAGCACTGCACTGTTCATAATAAAGCTGATATTCTTGAACCAATTATAAAACGTTAAAAGTCCCGGCTGATAACTGACGAGATACCTGCTTCTTACTCCAAACTGCAGATTAAGCCGCAATGGTACTTTCGTAATACTGACAGCTTGACAACAGATATCATGCTTTGAAGTTTTTCAGCGTAAAAAATTACCGGCAATCTAGGATGTGTGGGACTGTCTGTTTGCAGTACTGCCTCTCCCCCCACAGCGTACTGTGCTTCAGATGTGCTGGACCAAACCAGGGTCAGACTGGATCGCGGCATGGGTTAACCGGGCTGTGATGGGTCAGCTCGAGTCCATAACTAGTACCGTACATACGGGTGCGGCTCCTTCTTACAATTGGTTTTGATACTCCTGGTTTGAGTGTCAAGGGGGCTATGTCGTGTTGTGACGCGCGAAGGCGGGTTCACCAGCACTGTCAGCCAGGGCGCACACCTGCATCAGAAAACTGACCGGCTCGGACGGTGGCCTGATTCTGGGGGGTGGAGTGTAAGGTCGACGAGTCAGTGCATTTTTCTCCCAATAAACAATCCGACACGCCCGAAAATATCGCGGTGCGCTAAAGGCCGTGGCTTAGAAAGCTACCAGATGACGGGATAACTCGGTCCCCGGACTGAGAGAAAGACTGCAAGGAATCCCTCTCAATGTGGCCTTTATGGCATTCCCACCCACCTGCGGTCCGAGCCGCTCCTCTCCCTTTGTAGTTGTGTCGTTCTTTGTGGTGCGCCACAATGCGTGGGCTTGCACCCTCTCTCTTTTCCGATCTTCTTGACTCTGTCTTGACCTCGGTCCCAGGTGGGAGAGTGGAACAGAGTGCGATCGATGCATCGTAAGTTAGCATCCCTGCACGGTCATGCTGTGGAGAACACGGAGGACATTTTCGAAACTACGACAGTTGAACTGTCCTGTGTGTGCACTAAACAAACGCAGGGTACCACGTGTTCTGTAGCCAGCCGCGGCTCGCAGACTGCAACATACGCGGTCGTAAACCCCAAACAAAAAACAATACCCCCGTTCCCATCTCCCGCGCGATACCCTCCGGACTGCTCAGGTGAGTCCGCTCACACTATTCGCCATAATAGTCCATTTCTAAAAGAAGAAGGGGAGCCCCCAACTCTGCGATAGACATCGAGGTCTCTCGCTTCTCAACGTCACAGGGAAAATCTTAGCTCGTATCCTTCTCAATCGTCTGAACGGTCACCTAGAGCAGGGTTTGCTCCCGAAAAGTCAATGTGGCTTCCGAGGACACCGCGGAACAACCGACAGGATTTTTGCCACTCACCGGTTACAAGAAAAGTGTCAGGAGATGCAAACCCACCTTTATATTACCTTCGTGGATCGGCGAAAGCCTTTGACACGGTGAATCGCGACGGACTGTGGAAAATTTGCCGGTTCACTTACGTTGTGCGTCACGTCCACGATGACATCATGGCACACGTCACGGACAACGGAGCCATCTCAGAGGCGTTCGCTGTGACTAACGGAGTAAAGCAGGGTTGCGCCCTCGCGCCGACCTTCTTCAGTCTCATGTTCACTGCCATGCTAATGGACGCCTACTGTGACGAACGCCCCGGGATTCTCATCGTCTACCGGATGGATGGCCGACTCCTCAAACAACGGCGATGTATTTCCACTTGCGTGTATCCACAGCCACCATCCACGAACTTCTCTTCGCTGACGACTGCGCACTCAATGCAGCGACCGAAGGGGACATGCAAAGGAGCATAGACCTCTTCATTGCCATTTGTGACAACTTCGGACTGCGCATCAACACGCATAAAACGGTGGTCATGTATCAACGGCTGCCTAATACCACTTGCAACGCAGCTCGCATCAATGTCAATGACGCTCAACTGAAATCCGTGGATACCTTCATCTACCTGGGCAGCAACCTCTTCCACAGCACCAAAATCGACGATGAGGCCACTCATCGGATCGCCAAAGCCAGTCAAGGCTTCGGGCGCATGCAGAACCTGGTCTGGAATCGACACGGTCTCCACCTCAGCACCAAACTCAAGATGTAAAAATCTGTCATATTGCCGACGCTGCTGTATGGAGCGGAGACGTGGACGATCTACCAGAAGCAAGCGCATAAGCTCAAACACTTCAGCCTCAGCTGCCTCCATAAAATACTAAAGATGAAATGACAAGATAGGATCCGGACACAGAAGTGCTGGAACGAGCAGGCATCCTCAGCATCTACGCGCAGCTGAAACAACTGCAACTGCGCTGGAGCGGCCACCTTGTGAGGATGGACAACGAACAATTACCCAAAAGACTTCTACGGAGATGTCACCACGGGTTCTCGTCAACAAGGGAGGCAAGTACGACACTACAAGGACACTCGGAAGACTTCCCTGAAGCAACTGCAGATAAACCCGGTGACCTGGGAGGACCTCGCCCGTAACCGACCGGCCTGGAGGAGGACAGTGAAGACAGGGGCAGCAACCTACGAAGCCGACAGCATCACCGAAAAGGCCAAAAGGGCGGCATGAAAGTCACCAGCGCCCCGGATCAACACCGCGAATGTCAAGCCTTCCCAACATGCTCACGCTGTCAACGCTGTCACTACTACAACTACTACTACTACTACTACTACTACTACTACTACTACTACTACTACTACTACTACTACTACTACTACAACTACTACTACTACTACTACTACTACTACTACTACCACGACGACGACTACGATAACTACTCGGTGCCACTCCATTGCTTACTAAATATTACAGATCAAAACAGACAGGTCGTGGAGCTGCGGCTAGTTGGCAGAGCGTTGAACTTGGTTCGTCTTTCAACTGCTGACTAGAGTTCAAATCTCAGGTCGAGAGAGTACGATTATGAAATGGCCGGTCGGGGATGGTCAGTTGATAAGGAAGGGTCGTTCCAATCGTCCGTATCTATTAGCTCAAATGCTATAATGTTATACAAACCTAGACAAGATTCGATGTGGCGATCACGACGGAAGATGGCCTAAGCGTGTACACTTACAGCTAACAGAACCCACGGCCCCGACCTGCCACAGAGCATTACCCGCACAGAGGTGTGATTCAAATGACCTAGTAGTTGCATGCGCTGAAGAGCACGACGTTAAAGCCTGGTGACCTACTGAGATCTAACATGTGAGACGCAGGCGTGGGAAAGCGGCACGAATCTTGAGGTGCTTTTTCTATCTACAGAGCGTCGGTTCCGCACAACAAGCGCAATGATAACATTCACGCCAGCACGTACATTAGCTGTGACACACATACACACACACCAAGAAGTCAGCTGATTGGCGTAGGTTTTCCTGTGCTACCGTTGAACATGGAGCGAGGAAGGAATTTGTGTGTACACTAACCTTTACATGGATAGAGTTTGTAAGCTAGCTGCGGCGGCAGAACGACAACGGTATGCGAAGGTTAAGCAAAGCGCTGCAGAAAAGGCGTGAGAGACGGTTGGAGCGTGGCATTCCTACGTGACCTATACTGCCGATGGCATTCAACAGACAGTAAGCCTCCAACTAAGTCGTAGAGCGGTGCTCAAAGTTCGACTGAATCCAGATGCCGAATTGAGGTCCTTCTGGTCTGAGTTTTGTTTTTTTTCGGTACAGGTGTGATCTTGCCTGATCTAGCCTGAGACTGCGGTATGACCGGTTGACAGGACTGAATATGTCGGAAAAGTTCATTATCGTGTCCTCAATCGTGGACCTTAATAATGCTCAGGAGGAAATTGCCCGAAAATATGTCTTAAAAACAGTCGGGAAAACTTACGCTTTGCGTGAAGATTTGAGGGTCGCCGGACTCGAGCATATCTTCAAGCTCTTCATCCGTAATTCTGCGATCGGCTGAAAACCCAGAAGAAAACATGAGAAGAATGTGGGGTTGAATGAGGGTAGGTAATTGTAGTCTGATTTAATAGTAGTAGTAGTAGTAGTAGTAGTAGTAGTAGTAGCAGTAGAAGGAGGAGGAGGAGGAAGAGGAGGACGGCATAGAGGCCTCTCACAGATGAAGCATGCAACAATTAAAAAAGCCAGCAGGACAACTGTAGTGAACACATATTGCTTAACCTGAAAGGCGTCACCGATCGCATCACGTCTGCACTGCTAATTAATTCGACACTGAAATGCATAACCTTTAGCAAAAACGACAGTTTTCGGCGTTGTCCGAAGTCCTGACAAACCAACAGATGGAGCTCATCGGAACACCTAAAAGAGATGTCTCAAACCTACCTCGATTTACAGATCATTATCCCGCATACTTTGAAGAAAATTTTCTAATGAGAAGTCAGCAAACCACCAAATGTTCACTGAGTTGTGACCCTACATCGTACTCATCAGTTGTGCGATTTCAATTAATCTGTACCCCTACTTTAAAGCTTACCGGAGAGCGAAGGTCAATTTCCACAAATGAAGGCTCGATGGCTACCTATTGCTTGCATCTCCGGAAGTTTCTTAATCCGCTAACCGACTTCAATTCTATTTGCTCTCTAGCCCGCAAATAAGAAACCTATCCTGATGAGGTAGATAAAGGATATAATTCAAAAACTTTATACCGTACGTTCAGCATCGGTTCCGCTATAAAGGCACTGTTAGTAGCGACTTCTTGCAAAGACAAAAGTCCTTACGAACAATATTCCTGGGAAGTTTTCAAGGCAGAAATTACCGTCTACATCCGTTTCGCCTATTTTTTTGTTTGCACATGTTGCTCGGACGTACCTGAAGCCAAAATTAGAGACCGATCTCACTAAATTTTAACGAAAATCTGAAGTTGGTCTTTGATCGGGAAGAACTTCTCAAGTGATAATCGTGCGACATAATGCCATGACATTTCAGACACATCAGGATATTGGCTTTTCAATGCATGTCTTTTCGGCCACCTGCGAAAACCATTCGGTCAAATAATACTTAAGTAGTATGTATATTTTATCCTAATTTGAGATACTCTCATAATTTCAAATGTATGTTGTACAAAATACGATCACAATATTCAATTGTAAATTACGTTGTCTTCAAAACTTGGACTAGAAAGATAGGCTATATTTCAGTTTTTTAAAAAAACTAACTAAGTATGAGATTCGTTAATATCATTCAAATAGCATAGTACCTGTACCTTTATGAATGATTCTCGTAAAATAAACAGCAGAGCCCACGTCAATTGAAAATTTTATGAACACTATTTGATGTATGCTTTTCATTAATAAGGCATAAAACTTGTAGACAGAAAGCTCTAAACGCGAATGCATCGGCAAATCAGGTTCGAAATTATCCTGCAAGTGGAAATTTTTTTAAAACAAATATACCCTTTTTGAGTAGAACATTGGATTACTACAGCGGGTATTTTTTGGTCATGTTTTCCACAAGATTTATTTGAATTTCTAAGACATAGTAAATCAATGAACAAAGGCATGGTACTTAAAAAGTAATTTTGCATGTGGTTTTCGCAGGCTGCCGAGAATACTTGCATTGAAAAGCCAACATTCTGGTGTGTGTAAAACGTCAAGGGATTACGCCGCACGATTATCAAACCCAATTAAGTCATCCCTCCTAATCAAAAACGCATTTTAGAGATTCGGTTAACATTGCATGGGATCGGCCACTGACTGTAGAATTTATTTAAATAAATTAAGGTTAGGAGAAGTCAAAATAAAAGCTCGAAACGCATCCCCTCACCACAGGGTGCCTTTTAAATTCACACGCAGTGTAAGTGCAAGTACAATTCAGAGGCATGAGGGGGTGGATGAGGCGTGGGAAGGTAGTCACCGCGAAAACAAAAAATGTGCGGAGGATGGGACGGTGTCTGACGAGCAACAAAGAAAGACTTCTGATACGGATAAACAAAAAGGACACGAAACTCGTACCAATCTCAAGTTGACGCTTGAAATAGGCTTTAGATCGCTCTATGTACTTGTTCTGCCAAGCTTTGTATTCTTGCATGATCTCGGCCAAGTTAAGCGAAAGATATCGCAGCTGACAGTCGTCACCGTGGCGAAAAATGAGAGTGGCAATGATAAAATAAAGGTCAGAATAGGAAGCGGATGCAGAGCCGCATTAAGGTTAGACCACTGCGGGCAGAATAATAAAATGTTTAAATAGTACGACCGGCTTCAAGGACACTGGACCGAGTGTAAATTATCTCTGAAAACGACTATTGGGCGGAGAGAGTATCTGAACGCATTCTACGTACTTTTAGGCAGAAAAGGAAACGTTAGATTGGCTTGCTCCTTCCTATCTCTTGCATACTTTTACCACACTGTACACCGATTGACTACGTCAGACTAAGAAGGTGGAGTAACGGCCACGTGCAAATGTGCTATCAACAAGTCTTAACTTAGTCGAGTACGCGACGTTGAAGTGGGCCAGAACACAGGAACAGAAACCATGCTAACATGGTATTTGCAACTCCGACACTTTGTAAAGGCAGATTTATTAGTAAGGGTACCCATTGGCTGCATTCAAAAGCGAATACAAGGCAAAGAGCTGAGCTAGCAGAACGCATTGTTGCGCAATCCTGAGAAAGCAGTACGCAGTGAACGCACAAAAGTCAAGAATCCGCTACAGCCGTGAAAATTTTGGCAATAGCTTATGAGGCAGGAATTTCTAATTAACTGTTACTGTGGCGAGAAGTCAAATACAAAAGCCTCTTTGCGTAAAAGTAGTCTGTGCAAAGACGTGTGATCAGGTACAAGCAGTTATATCAAATCGTGCGCAATAACGACTTGGCAGTTAGGGAAGGAGAAACCTGGAGGACCGGAAAAGCGGATAAAAATGAAGTGGGAGTCATCTGTAGATTGGGTATTCGGAATTAGAATCTCTCTTTCTCTCAAAGTTCTCCGCTCTGACTTGAGGAACCAGACCTAGTGTACTTTTTTTGTTCCCTAATCCACACGAAAGACGATCAAGTAAGCAAAACAATCAAACTGAAAATGATGACTTCCAGAGAACAAGAAAAGTTGACACAGCAAAACGAAATTGTGGAACGAAAGAAGGCGCTTGCAAAGTAGGTTACACACCACCAGTAAACAAAATTACGTCGGGTATTTTGCTGACACACAGCGATAGGATAAAAACCTTCCCTGTTAAGTGGAAATTGTGAGTCCATCTGGTAAGGAAACTGGATGCTGCGTGAGGCAGTAGTCAAGACCGCGCCATCAAGACTGTAAGTTGCGCTACAAGATCGAGAGGTTACTTAAGTCTACACACGAGATACCGAGTTCTGTCAGACCAGCGTCGGGCCCGACCTCATCTCCGAGTGGTTCAATTCGAACTTAAAAATGAAGCAGGATGAAGAGAATGAGAGTGGAACCCATCTAGAAAGAACTTCCCTCCTTATCAAAAAGTAACGAGCTTTCGAGTGGAAGCAAACACAGCCACTATCGACCGGATAAATTAAAGCACTGGACGCCTATTGGCTCAAACTTTAGCCAACCATACAATCTTGTGTTAGGCATTATTTAAGGTTAACTGTTTTGTGTACAACTCCCATTTGTCTGAAGACGAACTGGGGTACCAGCATCGAAAATTTGCATAATTAAGTTAATTTGTTCCCAAAGAACTTCAACTTAATTTAATAAATTTTTTGGGATGCCGATAAGGCTGATGTGATGCCGTCTTCAATTACTAAACATTTATTGGACAGTGGTTACTCCGTTGACCTCAAAACAGCTTTCCGAATACTTGTTAGGGCACGAACAACTCGGGCTTTGCGCTACTTGGAAGCAGCGTAGGGAGAAGCCGAACCTTTGCAAGCAATTAGACCCTGTGGTCAATCTACAATTGCCCTGGTAATTTTTACTCCTGTGAGTTGTGTTAACCCCTCCCCCACCGTTTCTTTCCTCTGAAGTTTTAAGCTAACGCGTTAACCGGGTTACCCGTTACGTTGACCTCTGACCCTTGCTGTTAAGCATTGATTTTCCGTGAAAATTCAAACTGCTGTCTACTTCCATTCCATATCTGTTATGCAAAGACGGGTTGCAGTTGATAAGCCGTCATGAAATTTGCTGGTATCAATAAATCTTGCTGTATGCACCGTTTTATATTCTATGAGAGCCGGAAAATAATAATCTAGTAGCTCTCAAGATTCAATGACCAGTCCCAACATCCTTCGTAGTCAATGAAGGGTTGTGCCACTTCCACGCCACAGGAGAGAGAGAGAGAGAGAGAGAGAGAGAGAGAGAGTGGGAGGGTTGGTGGCCTAGGAGATATATGGAAGACTACCAAGATGAACCCTGAGACAAGGCTCGGAAAGATTTCGTTTTGTGGGTGGTAGTTAGTTAGTTAGGGGGGAGCTACTGTTAGCGTGGGTGTTGGGTGGGGGTAGGAAGGTGAGGTTCAAGCAAGCCTTTTCAAACGACACGCGCACACGGCATTGGTAGCAGCAACATCAGCAGCAGCAGCAACAGCAACAGCATACCAATTTCCATCTGGCGACGGATGCGTTGCTTGTTGGCATCTCGATAGTCCGTTTGGGCTTTACTATAGTCCTGCATGACTGTGAGGAAGCGCCTGGCTATGGTCGAGTGCTACAAAGGGGTCAGTACAGGGGGATAGGTGAACAACTGTGTCTGGTTGTAAACGAGCCCGCTCGAGTATCAGAAAGTTTGTCCTTGAGCTTGGAGAGCAGGAGAGAAGTTTACAAGGCGCACATAACTGGATCATGCTAAAATAGCCTCCAATGTCTTTTGTCTCGTTTTAAAATAATTAAATATCAGAGAGCATTCAAAGCATCTTCTAAGCAACGAAAGGAAGATAGGGTCGCAGCGATCGCTGCTCAAAAACAGTTGAATGAAAACGGCAAATGGATTGACACAGGTCGAACATTCCCGAATGATTTAAGTCATAATCCTAGAACGCGCTGTGGATACTTGAACTTGTAAAATCCCTGACCCCAGCAGAATGAGCGGCAAAGCGAATCATATAGGAATCTTACCTGGGTCTTCTTAATGCGAATATCGGCAGCATCGCCATTAGCAGCTTCCTCCTGTTGAATGGAAGCTTCCAATTCTAAAACGGGTCAAATACAATGTGTCTGAATAATATTGCTCAGGAATACGATAAAATTCCTGAAGGTAAATATAAAAACCTCCAAATGAGACTCTTCGAGATCAAAAAGATGAAAGCGACCAAAATTCCCGCGGGCTTCTACAAGTTATGGAATTCGTAAGTCATTTAAGATGTTTATGTTTTCCGCTCCCTTGCCATTGACTTCTAATAATTAACCAATTAAACAGCGAAGAGGACAAAGACGATGTCGATAATGCTGATGGCACTTGCGAGCAGGAGCCAACGCACAGGTATAGGCAAATGAAGTTCACAAACACAGATCGCAATCGGATAAGAGTTCAACATTATTTACCAGCGAAAAAGCCACGACGAAATCAATCACTTTGGGTACGAGTAAGATGAGGCAAGTAGAATCAGTTTAATCATGCCTGGTCGAGACCCTTGCTAATATACCCATTGTTGATTTAAGACAGGAACCCTAACTTATTGACTTAAGCTTCCTTGTGTAACCGCAAATGTTAAAGAAAATATGTACAAAGGAAAGAGGGATTTCTCACTTACGCGAAATCTGAAAAATTATCACATAGGAAGCGCAGCTTTTCATAGAAATATATTTCTATATGGCAAAAATAAGGCGTAAAGATAAATCAAACCTCTGGTGATCCATGAGGGAAAAACTTACGTTTTAGTGAAGTCCTTACGAAGCCCGCGCGCCTCTTGATCTCAGCCATGATTTCTTCCACTCGGGCCTTCGTTGCTGTGACGATAGATAAAGATGTCAAATTTGAGAGATGGCAGGGAACAGAAACAAAAAAATAAAGAAAGGCCTGGACCGCGAAAAATTCGCATTACTGGACGCAAATAGGCACATTTGAGTCAGTCTGAAAATTAAAGTACGGTACCAAGCAGATTTTTGGCGACGTTAAGGAAATGAAAAAGGGAACGATTAAGAATTTACAAAACAGGAAAAAGTCAAAAACAGTCAATGAAAAAGGTAAACTTGAAAAAGTGAGTCGACAGGATGCAGGAAGCTCAACAAGCAACATACAAATCGAGCACGATGAGTACTTGGCATTAATTATGGAAATATCAGTCGACCCCGTGCCTTTGAAACGACTAGCACTCGATTTCACACGTTTGGTTGGTAAGGAAAAATCGGCCTGGCCTTCCAGAATGAAGTTCACCAGGCGTGAGGGAAACCAAACAGGACCCGACAAAGTATACGCCATCAAGAGAAGGCCCGGATTTACATTTAGGATGAAAATAGGAAGAGTTTCAAATGCACTGGTACCTGATCAGACTAAATGAAGTAAAATGGTAGAAAAACAAGAAGTTGTGTCTTGCCTATGAACGATATTTGAGCAAAGTTCAACACGAGCCACAGGAACTAAATTGTGCACATGAGCGTTTTACCCACATGTGCATTAAATCAAACATAACAAGGCCTTCACAGTTTATATTATAAAACATCAAATCTTGTTGTTGTGGGATCTGTAAAACTCCAAGCAAAAGTAAGTATTGTATCTTAACCAGTAACAAACGCAGACTTTTAATCAACTCAGATGGCTAAAGGCTATGGTTGTGGGACTTAAATTTTGCGCAATGCGAGGCTTAAGTGTCTCTTCTTTATGTTGATCAGAGACCACCCACTCGTAAGTTCAATCATCGTTATCCGATGATGTCCACCGTATGCTCCACAGTAGGGTAGTTATAGTAGACTTGCACTGCATCTACTGCACTCTCTCTCCCTCTCCCTTACGCGCCTGTGCCCGGTGTCAAGATGAGTCAAGAAGACCAGAGGAGGGTCGGGTGCAGGTGGCTGGCGGGGCCGGAGACGCTCCTGACCGTGCTGTCACGCCTTAATCAGAGCTATAAAGGGCGTGCCACTACGCCCTTACCCATGTTCGGCATTTGTTATGGGAGCTCATCCCAGATAACGCCCGTTTCACCCTGATTTGGCCCCCGTGATAGTCCAGCGCATTTACCACGCGGCCCGTTTCAGGGAGGACTAACAGCCACTTAAGAGGTTGGTGACGTACGCCTTCAAGACACACAATAAACCGAAAGCCAAGATATCCTACCTCCTGGAGGCTTCAATGACCCCTTAGTAAACTGATTGACTTCATCAGTCGGTGGCGACGACAGATCCTTGCAGTAAAATCATCCCACGCTAAACAATCTATCCCCCAAAAGTCTCCCGGAAATAGGTTAATTTAGCGTTTTCACAATGATGTAGAACAGTTCACCGCGACACCAAAAGCCTCATAGGTAAAAGTAAGCATGAGGTTATGCTGTTCCACGTTCCCTGCGCACCGCATTTTCGCTTTTTGCGTCAAGCTCCGCCAAAAATCCCAAAAATGTATACTTTGAGAAAAAAATAACTTCCAGATTACACTGATCAACTTAAAAGACCTTCAAGCTCGAAGCCATGTGGGGTTCACATTCAAACAAACAGAGTCACTGTTGACTGCGACTAACAGAAGGGTGCGGCAGTTTAATTTTCGCAGATCACCAGCAATACTAAACTATATAACCAAGTGGAACAACCTATGACACCTCGATTGCGCAGAAGTCACCGGGAAAATTCCATCAATACAAGAAAGAGAAAACGGGTCTGCACGGCGTAACAACGTAGTCAAACCCGCAGAGAGAACATGGTGGGAACTAATGCCACAACAATTTTTTTAAAAAAATCTTTACCAGGCGTGTAATGCGTAGGAAAGGCAATGAATATGTATTTTTAATTGGAAGAGGCCCTGCAGATACATAAATAAGGCACTGAGGAAAAGCTTTCAAAGCTCACCTTGCTACTGTTTATGATGCTTTAAGCAAACGAATAAAAGCGAATGCAATTTTTTTCTCTCGGAGCATTTTTCAGGATGGAAAAATTATTACGTGTGCCAACAAGACCTGAGTGGCACGCCTGACGTTCATAGACGAATAAGTTCCCATGATCACTCTGTTTAAACCAACCTTCCGAAATTTCTTGTTCCAATGAAAGCCATTCTAACCTCTTCCTCCCCAACCCAATCCAATCTGTTGACTATCAGTACCTCGAACTATCGGAGGTAATCGAAAGAAGGGTCTCGATGACTGGCCGCGAAATAAAGGTCAGTCAGTCGCATGGAGGCAGTGCTCGAAAGCAAAGGATAAATTTCTCCCCAAGGATAACATTAAAAGTTCCTTCTCGACTGCTAACAGTTGCATCGTCATCCATCACGATGGGGCGCAAAGGGGACTTCCGGTCTGCATTTGGTACCTGGACACTTTCTTAGTCTCTTTGGTTCACATCTGGTCTCCCTTTCTGCCGGCCAGCGTCTTAAATGACGGATGAAATTCTCCAGTCAGTCCCTTTCTAAAAAGGTTATAACTGACTTGCAGTAAACTAACGTCCTGCCAGCTTCACTAGTTTCCTTCGCAGAGGCAAGTAGAAGATCCCTTTTATATGTTGAAAGGCGAGGCGGGCAAAGACATAGCTTATAGGGTACGGGGTTATTTCATGAATGGAAAAGTAATTCAACAGAAATACACTATCGAAAAGCCTGAACCCATCGAAAATACGAAACTTACCGTTCACTTATGGATAGAAATAGGACTAAATTTCAAGTCCATAAGCTCCTACGTCAGGCTGCGACGGGCAACAACGGCAGTACACACTCGCTAAGTCATTATGAGTCAATACAAAATTGTAGAGGTAGGGATCAAGAAAGGGACATGAATGTCATTTGCCATCAGAAGCCGTAAGGAACATCTTGGGGCTCCGGGTCATTCTAAAGCACTGCGACCTCCACGACTGCAAGCTACTAACTGAACACGCGAAGGTTTATCCATCTTGGCAAAAAGCCAAGAGCCATAAAGGAACCAGGCCCGAGTCAACTTATAAGCGCTTATGCAATCACAGGAAGTAATTGCCAGAGCTTAGTGACAGCAGTTCGTATGAAAACACGCAGTCGGTATCTCACATAAGTATAGATGTTTTTCCCGTTTTCAGGAAAGGTCGCCTACGCAAGTGAAAAGAGGGTACTTGCTTGTCATATGTTTTATCTACCATCAATCTCACTGAAATGCCATATCCCGGCTACATAGAAGAGTAAATACAAATTATGAAGACGATTCATATCATTTGCTACTCTTTTATCGCAGTCCGTCTCTGCCAAGTGATAAAAAGGTATCGAGAGTAACTTTATACCGCCTTTGAGCTCACAGCACGCCATTACTGTAGTCACCGCTAAGAACCCAACTGAGGACACTGCTGCCGTACTGAAAAACATTATTACCATTGCCCCTACCACCAACAATGTGGATCTAGTTCCAACCTATACCCGTTTCGATCGCACTTTCTCATAACGAAAAGTCAAGAAAGTTGATGCGGTAAAAAACTGCTAAGTCTACCAGTGGTACCCGACAGGGATCCCCAAGAGATAACGGGACGAGTGAGTCCCACAACCAGTGCCTCACTGCCTGCCATTCTATGTCGCTGCAGAACCGGTATTTATTTAATCATGAACGAGTGAACAGCGACGCAATCATATATTTGTATTTGTATGGAACTGAAAAAAGGGCCATCTTAATGCCTGTGCAGTACTCTGCGCTCAAACTTTCAGATTAAGTGAGTAGTTCTGGTAACAGCATAAACAGTCCATGCTGTGCACGTCTTTGTACAGCCTTGATTGTATGCTGGCTTCGTCGTGTCACACCCTTCAGTTATTCCGCAGGCTGCGATTAAAACAGTGGAATCACCGAGTTGGAATTCAGTACGTGTTTTATATGCGAATACACAACCGAATGTCGAATATATAATTAGCACAATCGGCAAGGAAGAAATATTAGGTAAACATAACATTCTATTCACTTTTGGTTGCATAAATCCCATGAAACAAACTTTAAAATTTTTTTTGATAATTTGCACCTAAACCCTGAATGTTTAACAAAAATACAATACGTTGAAGTCCACATAAGCAATAATTTTTCTTAGCTTAGAACTTGGTAACTGTTTATTAGTACATAGTAAAAATGAATATCAAAGACCGATCCTCAAGAGAAATTAAGACAAAAAATAGATATAAGCAGACAATAGGTAAAAATATGCACCAGCACTGTACTACTTAAGAATTCAGTGATAATAAGCAGGAAGA
Source organism: Schistocephalus solidus (assembly GCA_017591395.1). Taxonomy (NCBI): domain Eukaryota; kingdom Metazoa; phylum Platyhelminthes; class Cestoda; order Diphyllobothriidea; family Diphyllobothriidae; genus Schistocephalus; species Schistocephalus solidus. The sequence goes on from WEDG01005921.1 coordinate 35,927, forward strand.
TGCGGAATTCCACGTATATTTTTAACATATACGAATGCTTACTTCCATCTTGGTGGGGCGCGGCGAGGATTTCACTATGGCGGGATTTAATTTCATCAACAAGCCTGCTTATAACGTTGACTTCGTTCCTCAGGGTTTCAACCTGCACATTTCGTAAAAATTATCCTGGTGGTACCTCATTGAAAAACGACGTTAAATAATTGTTGTCAACCGATGTGTTTTGAGGATATGCGGAATCAATACCAGCTTCCTAAAAATAAGCCACAAGATGGCCATTAAATGGGATGAGTTACTTTCTGCAAAGCAAATAATAAATCCTTCGGCATTTAGGTATATGTAAATGAAGTCAGATCAGTAACAGTTTTCACTTCTATTTTGATTTTTTCGCTTGAATTTCAGTCTAGTAAAATATTATTAACATTATTCAAAGCTTGCTTGCAGCTTTCCTTTTGCACTGTTGTAAATCGCGCACTCTTACCTTTTTTAAATATCTTTGATTTCTGTCGCTCATTTTAAAGTAATTTTTATTCTTTCTATTCCGAGCTGACGATATCGATCTTTGACTCGTTCATTTAGTGGCGGTGCCAAGTGGCTTATAAGTGGTGGCGACTTCGCTCCATAAAGGATGTTTCTTTGGCAGAATATATGGCACTTATGCCATATGAACTAACTTATTAAAGTCTTTCTGTATGTTTACCTCCATTCAGTTTCCGGAGGATAAAAGAGAGGGATTTTTGGTTCCTTGCCTGATCCAGAAAAACTGCGTGTGATTAATGCGCATTTGTGGGATTTAGCCAATCCTAACAGGTGTCATGAATGGTTTGCAAAGGGAGGCTTTCAAATGTAATTGTTACATATTTTGAGGGTTACGGGCATAGGAGTAATGTTTGCTGATGAAATAAAAATCTGGAATGTAATCCAGAGCCCTGCTGACGAAGATAAACTGCAGATCAACCTAACTTGGTTGAAGGAGTGGTCGAATCATTGGCTTTTGTGGTTCAACGTTGATAAGTGTACAATACTTCGCTTAGGCAACCCATCTGGATCTGCCGAAAGTAGAAGTTACTTTCTCAACGGTGAAGCCCTAAAAGACGTGGAAACCCAAAAGGACCTTGGTGTGCGGACGACCACCACCTTAAAACCATCGTCTCACTGCTCAAAAGTGGCGAAGAGCGCAATTGCGGTGTTGCATGCAATCAGACGAGCCTTTTTGGATTTCGATGAAGATCTCTTCGCTAAGACTTTTGGAACATTCATTAGGCCGCATTTGGAATATGCTATGCAAGCCTCGAAACCCTGGACAGTTCAAGATCAGAACTGCCTCGAAAGAGTACAGAGGAAAGCCACCAAAATGGTTAGAAGTCAAAGCTTTTTGCCATATCCAACCCACCTAATGAATCTTAATCTGTTCCCTTTAGTTATAGGCAAATGCGTGGTGATCTGCAGACATTCCGCACTGTGAAGGGATTGGATTGTTGTCTGGAATTCTCGGAATTCTTTGAATTTACCGCCACGACCCATCTCCGAGGTCACCCATTGAAACTGCGTGTCCAGCAGGCGAGACTGGATGTGCGCAAGTTCTCCTTCTCTGTCAGAGTGGTTAAATCATGGTATGCCCTCCCTGAAGACGTTGTGATGTCACCATCGCCGGAAAGTTTTAAAAGGAATCTTGATAGTTTTATGTTCCAAAACGAACCTGAGCCATGACAAATTTAACTTTACCCTCAAGTCTCACACACCACCTGTCATATTTTATGACCACCTATGCACTTTTGCTACCCACATGGTTTCTCTGTATACTGCACTTAATTTATAGTTACTTTAGAATTTAGAATTTATATTTGGTTCCAATAGGGTACTCAAAGACCCATGCTTATTTCCCTCAATAAATAGAATTGAATTGACTCAACTCAATGTATGTACAATCAAAATTATAAATGCAAGTATATTCAGAAAACATAAAATACAATTAAATATTTTACCTCAAACGTGTAACAGTGAAAAAAAACCCCTTGGGAATTTTATTGGAAGAGGCATATCTTTAATGTTTTTTTAGGGTTTTAAGGAGAAACAATCAGTAGCTCTTGGGAGAAAAACATACGCGTTAGGTAGGACAGACATGCTGATGAGAGCCTATGAGCGTTCAAATTGCTCCTCATCGTGGAAGAAATCATGTAACGAAAGAGGCTACTTTTCAGAACCACAGGCGTGATCCCAATGTGAATTGACTGGCTATAAGCCTAACGGTCGAGAGTGCTAGACAGGGGAAACCTTCGCAGGCATCATCCGTACGTTTAGCGTCGAACAAGGAAAAGACCGTAGAGATAATATAGGTCATGGTAGAATTGCCAGAGAAGCGACCACGCTAATCTCATTGCTGATTCCTTAGACCACAAACAGAGGAACCCGAAACTATCGTCAAAAGTCAGAGAAGGGTCAACACGGCGACATGTATACGCAAGTGCATATGAAGCAGCATGGTATGATGCTTTTAGGCGTAGTGTGAAAGGATAATGGGAGATCCGATTATTGAGTAAGAATAAATAAACATAATGCGCTGACGGGTGCTAGTCGGAATGAGAATCAATAATGAATCGGAGGCCTGCACAGCTCAGTATTCAGATTGTAATTCTGATGATGGTCATCGGCATTCAAAATGGAGGTGCTTCAAAACGAGCGCGCAATATGACATAATTGTTTGGCGATCATTTTATGGAGGCATAGATTATGAAGACTTCATATTTCATGGGGAAACGATGTATGGAAGACATAATTTGGAGATGTTCTTCTAAATTCCCGTTGGTCTTTTGTTGGAGTCATGTAGAAAGCTTCTTGGGAAGTAAAATGAAAACTTAAGGTTAATTGAATCAGTTTTAAGATAAATGTGCAGTCTTCGCTTAAAAGTAGACAGGTTATTTGATAACCTTATATCGATTGGCAGGTTATTCCAAAGAAAGCAATACCTGGAAGCCATGAACAGAGAGCGTTTAGAAGTGGAGGATATAGGAGGTGGTATAATCAGTGAAGAATTGCGTAGGTTGTACGGGTGACTAACCGGGTTTAGGGCTGGAATTCGGGGAATACTTGAACTATTATTTAGGTGATAAAGGAGGCAGAAGCCAGCTTCCTATCTCCGAATCATTATAAATTTTAGGTTAGTTAGCTGGCACCTATTCTAGTATGAGGTAGTTGAAAGTGTCGGAGGTAAGAGTTTCCGAGTAAAATGTCTTTGGACCTTGTCAATTTTGGGACGACTAAACTCGGTCATTAAACCAAAAATTGTCAGCAACGATCAAGAATGGGATGGAAAAACATTTGGAAAAGTCTTTATGTAATTTCAGGAAGAAAAAATTATAAGAGATAAAGCCACAAATCTGGGCAGCTTTGGTCGTAATTCTATCGGCATGAGGCGATATATCTAAATTATAAGTGTAGCTTAAACTTAAGTCATTTATGATGGAACATTCAGACATAGGAGTGCCTCAAAAATAACTTCTTGGCTCAGTCATCTTTTTCACGAATGACCTCGCATTGAGTGAAACTATTCTGAGCGTATTTGTGGAACGCGGACTACGCTAAGCTGTTACTGTTAACTAAATTAGGATTATTGTAGAGAAACATATTTGGATGTTATACATTGAGAGAAATGCTATTTTCTGCGTTAGCGAAAATAGGAGAAGGCCTTTATATAGGTTTTTGAGGAAAAATTGAATAATCTGAGGGGAGAATTAGATTTGAAAATAGAACAATTTTTTTCGGAAAACTGCTACTATAAGGGCCTGAGAAGTTTTTTGGTTGGGAAAATTGCTAAGGAAATTTTGTGTATGTATAGTAGATGCTGGAGCGTTAGGCGGTTTCCCAAATGTAACGACGCTTTTCTTTTTGGAACTTAAATTAAGAGCATACTTAGACTTGCCCGGGGTATTAATAAGCTTAGTAGAATGAACAGCTGAGATCTGAATGGAAAGTGTGGAATGAGAACGAGGCGGACTTGACCCAGTATTTTGGACTAAGTCAACAGTAGGAATCCAAGGAAAGCTACTTTGAAACGAAGAAGTAGTTGGTCTTGGTACTTTAGATGGAGTTACTGACATTAAAGGCCAGTTTACGACATGGTTGATAGCTACTGAGTTTGAAATTCCCATTCGCGAGGAAGAAAGCATTAATTGATTCGTTGGAAGAAAAGTGGGAGGTGAAGGTAAGAGGGTTTTAGAACCGGACGACAGAGGAGGTTGCTGAACCGTCTCATTGTAGTTTGCATAGCCATTACCAGACTTATGGATAATAGATTTAGAGGCCGAAGACCTATGCGAGAGGGGAGACATATTCCTTCGCTCCATCGGTGTAGGATCCCGACAAAGGACAAATTTCGCAACTCGTAGATAACAGACATGTTGGCTCGTTTGGAAAAGATGGAGTCCACCTCGATTGGTGACAAAAGGGTGACTAATATAGGTGGATTTTTGTTACGTGAGGAGAGTCGATTGGCTTCCGCTATTTTGTAGTTGAAGACACACGAGTACAGGAAGTATACGGCAACGTCAATAGGTTGTCTGCCTCGGGAAACATTTTTTAAAAGAAAATAAAAATGTATTTTCTGTCGGTATAATTTTTCACTGGCAATTAATTAGACGAGTGCATCCAGCCGCTGACATTCCTGAGAGGGAATAGCAGAGATGTCACCATCTTATAAGTTCCCCATTATAGAGAGAACTGCTCCAAACTTTAACATAAAGTCATTACAAGATTTTAAGGCCCAGAGATCAAGCTGCTTAGCTTCAACAACTGGTTGCATATGCATAGCACTGCTGCGACTACTAGATGCAACCAAGCAACGCTTCGGTTCAACGGCTGAGAGCTTGTGAAGAGCTGAGACTTTCGTTCTCATTTTTTATTGGAGGTTATAATTTGTTTAAACTTTGGAAAAATCAGGCAAATGATTTCCTACGACACAATTTTTCCACAATTTAACTAAGGACCTATGTATATGCTTGAGAAAACTTCTTAGTATAAATAGCAACCTCACTAATAATGAGGCTATGTCGGATGAAAAGGTGGACTCTAAAGGCTCCCGACTATAGGAGAGGACGAGCACTACAGGTATAAGCAGGTGATAGCTGTTAAAAATTCAGTTTTATCCAAAAATTAGGTAATATTTTAAGCTTGGGATGAGGAAAGCCTAAAAAATAGAATTTTCACCTAGCTTTCAAAAACGAGCTGCGTTAGCTGGTACGATACACATAAATTTAAATCATGAAGTGAAGCTTATGGTTGGCTTAAGATAGTCCTGCAGGAAGAGTCATCGATTATCAAAAATTAAGCAGTTTAACTGTCGTTTGAACATATCCACGGTATTTGACGTCATTATTTTGCTTGGAGTTGGGTTCCATGTTCCAGCCACTCTCTGAAAAAAAAATTTCGTTGATCTAGGCGTATATATTCGCGTTTGACCTTATATGGATGACCACGCAGGTAAATCATGCTTGCAAGCTGAAATAAATCTTTTGATTCCAGCGAAAAGGTACGTCCGTGGATAATTCGGAATGTCTATAGCAAGTTACATCTCATCTGTCTATAGAATAAAGGAAATATGTTAAGCTTGATAAGTCTTTCTGGATATGACAGGGTCCTAAGACTGTCCACCAGTTTTGTTGCCCGTCTTTGCACCTGCTCGATGGGATCACTGTCTTTCTTCCTCCAGGGCATCCATGCTGGCATTCCGTATTCAAAATGTGGTCTAACGAAAGTACTGAAGATCCGTGAAAAGTGTCGGTAGGAAAGACTGTAGTATAGACAAGGATTAAAACTTCTAAGAACTCAGGGGTAGAACAAAAACTAACGCTAAGTGGGAAATAGTGTGTCTAAACTACAAACGACAAAAGGACGGTAAAAATGACAGAGGATTGTTAGAATGTAGACTCAAAAAAACGTAGCCTTCTTAGGTTGCAAGTTTTGTTGAGGAATGTAATGAGCTGAACACTAGATCCGGAAAGCTATGCACCAAGGACGATGAGCGGAGTCAGCAGTTCAATTGAAATTACTTCCAATGGAATGCGATCTAGGAATGAAGATCGAGTGTTGCCATTGACTGCAAAGGATTGATGCAGAGAAGCACATTTAAGAAAGCGCTGACGACATGCAGCAGCGAAAACAGTAGACGCCCAGTTGCGAGTCGAAATTCTTTCTTTGCATTTTTTTAGCACATTCAAAGAAGCGCACATAAATGTCAGGCGAATAAGAAAAATACTGAAAATGTTAATTGTGCAAATACCTACAATACTCCCCCACCAGAGCGTTTGTTGTACAAATAAAACGCTCGATAATAAAAAATGCACAAAATTAAACGACAATGTCCCTTTAGATTGGCAGGAAAATGGATATGTCTACCAGGACGAGAGGAAATGCGTTGTGGTGAAAAGGAGTAGCAAAATATGTGGGTGAGGTGGTTGAGTGTGACGGTTGAGTGGAAGGGACCGAAATAGGTGGAATGGGTGATGGTGGTGCGGGGGGATTGGGTGGAACAACGGGCGATAGGATGCACTCAAGGTAGACTGGCTTAAGTGTATCGATGGAGACTGTATCAGTCTTGTCAACCTTCCGAATGACGTACTACTTGTTCATCCGTTGAAGCACCTTGTAAGGGCCATCATAAAGGGAACAAAGAGGCTTGCAAATTTCGTCGTGCCAGACGAAAACGAATGGAGTCCATTTAAGGTCGTCTTGCACAACCACGCGTTTGGTTTCAGACAAGTAGGAGTTAAACGCAGTTGAACCATGCGTTGTTTCAATTGTTGCACGAAAGTATTTGACCTGCTGGTGTTGACAGTGGAGTACTGCACAAATTTACCGTGCAGGCGGAGAGTGGTACCGTATACAATTTCGGTCGCAGTGCATTGAATGTCCTCCTTGACAGCTGATTGAATACCAAAATTACGAGCGGTAGGTTGTCACTCCACCCTTTTTTTCTGAGTAAGACATCAGTGGTGTTTTCAGTTGACGGTGCAGGCGTTCCACGAGGCCATTGGAAGCAGGGTGATATGCCGTAGTCGTGATGTGCGCGCAACCGAGCAGTTTAGTGAACTCGTGGAAGAGACAAGATTGAAATTGGCTTCCGCGGTCAATGGTAATGGTGGTTGGCACACAAAAATTGACAATCCAGTGGGTCAGGAAGACCATGGCGATATTTTCTGCCGAGGTATCCGACATCGAAATCACAATTGGCCATCGCGTGAAAAGGTTGACAGCTATAAAAATGCGTGTGTGCCCACGTGAAGGTGGTAACTGCCCAACTAAGTCTAAGTGGATGTGATGGAATCGAACGCCCGGAACGGCAAATGTGCTTGGTAAGGAAAAAGTATGGCGATGCACTTTGTTTTTCTGGCCCACTATACATAACTTAGTCCAAAGAGCAATGCCAGTGTTCATATTCGGCCAGACAAACCAAGCAGCAATTAGTTTGCGACCAGCGCGGATGCCAAGATGCGGCTGAGAGTGAAAATGGTCAAACACTACCTTACGGTAGGATAGTGAAAAAAACAGGTCAGGGAGTGCCCGCGGACAAGTCGCATAAAATCGTACCGGCTGATGCTGGAAGTGGTGCATCTAGAAGCTGCAGAATATTAGATGTACGTAGGGCAGCAATGGACACGTCTTCTAGTTGGAGGTCTGCAAGCTTCGACAGGTCGAATTTGGATGACAGGGTGTTGTTGTCCATTCAAGATAATGCATCAGCAACGAAATTTTTACTGCCTCGGACAAAGCGGATATCAACAGTAAACTGCGAAATTTAGTCAATATGACGCACTTCTCTGGGCTAGTACCTAGCTAGTTTGGCCTTGAAGGCAAAAGTGAGAGGTTTGTGGTCGGTATGAACCCGAAAATCTATTCCCTCTAAAAGGTGGTGAAAATGACGAACAACCAGATATATTTGAAGCATTTTTTTCCGGGAATGAATTTAAAACGCGTATACAGCAGAATTTATTAGTACCAACAAATTTCATGACGACTTATTAACTGCAACCCGTCTTTGCATACCACAGATAACGAATGAAAATGGACAGCAGTTTGAATTAACAGAAAATAAATACATAACAGCAAGGGCCAGAGGACAACGTAAAGGACTACAGGAAAGAAAATGAGAGGGAGAAGCTAAAACAACTAAAACCACGAATCATCTAGGGTGAAAATCACCAGGGCAATTGTAGATTGATCACGTGGTCTAGTTGCTTGCAAAGATTGGGTTTCTCCCTACGTATATATGCTGCTTCCAAGTAGCGCAAAATCCGAGTTGCTCGTGCCCGAACAAGTACTCGGAAAGCTGTTTTGAGGTCTACATAGTGACCACTGTCTAGTAGACGTTTAGTAATCGAAGAACAAGGTACTTTATTTTCTTATTTAAACAACCAATTAGGTAAACTTTCAGCGGCTCTGGTTGCTTATTGCCTTTGCGTTCGTCCAATGTACTTGCATCCACAAGTGCACGTGAATTCATAAACACAATTTGGGGTGGCGTGCAACGGCAAGGCGTCCTTTGGATGGTTGATTGGCAGGCTTCTAGTATGATTGATAAAGATAAGCTGAGCTGCATTATATGTTCTTCCTATGGTGCAGCATAATCGTCGCTTGATTGTATGAGAAAAAATGTCACACTTAAAGGGTAAGTATATGCTAACGGGCTTTTTTGGAACTGAATGTTACACCACTTTTGGCCATAAGGTGTTGCTATATTTTTGAATGAAACGTGTAGGATATCCACAGTTAAGTAAGACTGATTTGATGCAGGCAATTTCTGTATCTAAAGTGTCACTAGAGCAAATATTTCTCGCCCTTTGAAAAAGAGTATGTACCAGATTTCGTTTCCATTGTACTGTTACAAAGCTTTTAAAGTGCAAGTATTGCCCTTTCGAAGTATTTTTGTGGAAGACAGAGCGCCTTATTGAGGACGTCTAGGAAAGGTAGCGTGTTGATCTGTTCCATTTCCATTGTAAATTTTATCTTAGTATGCAATGTATTCATGGTAGAAAGAAGATTTTCGGCGTCTTTCTTGTTATCAACAATCGCAAATATAACATTCACGTATCTTCTGTATAATGTTGTCATCTTAAATTTGAAAGACATCAGGGAAAGATGTAAAATAAAGCAATGGAGAAATCAATTTGGAAAATGGTTAAACAGTTGTTGGAAAAAAACCTGATTGATACTTATACCGCGCTCTCCCTAAAACCAAAAGGTACACATATCCCCAGATTATATGGATTACCCAAAACACATAAGAAGGATATACCTCTACGGCCAATTCTCTAGATGTCTAATGCACCTCAACATAGACAAGCTAAATGGCTTGTAAGGGAGATACAACCAATTCGACAACTGTTTTCCACTTATACCACAAAATGCAGTTTTCATTTTATTGAAGAAATCAAGCGCTTAAACATCGCCGGTAAGTGTATGATTTCTTTGGACGTGTAATCGTTATTTACAAATGTACCATTGGATAAAACAATAAATGTTATATGTGCCCATGCGGCTAAGACCCGTCTGTCACCCGAATTACTACGTGAATTGTTGACACTTGCACCAAAATTGTTCAACTGCTGTGTAATGGGCAAATCTATAGACAAATTGATGGAGTCACAATGGAAAGTCCACTCGGACCAACCTTCGCCGATGTTTTTATGGGTCACCTAGAAGAAAATGTGTCTTCCAAATTAAAGATGACAACATTATACAGAAGATACGTGAATGTTATATTTGCGATTGTTGATAACAAGAAAGACGCCGAAAATCTTCTTTCTACCATGAATACATTGCATACTAAGATAAAATTTACAATGGAAATGGAACAGATCAACACGCTACCTTTCCTAGACGTCCTCAATAAGGCGCTCTGTCTTCCACAAAAATACTTCGAAAGGGCAATACTTGCACTTTAAAAGCTTTGTAACAGTACAATGATAATGAAATCTGGTACATACTCTTTTTCAAAGTGCGAGAATTATTTGCTCTAGTGACACTTTAGATACAGAAATTGCCTGCATCAAATCAGTCTTACTTAACTGTGGATATCCTACACGTTTCATTCAAAAATATAGCAACACCTTATGGCCAAAAGTGGTGTAACATTCAGTTCCAAAAAAGCCCGTTAGCATATACTTACCCTTTAAGTGTGACATTTTTTCTCATACAATCAAGCGACGATTATGCTGCACCATAGGAAGAACATATAATGCAGCTCAGCTTATCTTTATCAATCATACTAGAAGCCTGCCAATCAACCATCCAAAGGACGCCTTGCCGTTGCACGCCACCCCAAATTGTGTTTATGAATTCACGTGCACTTGTGGATGCAAGTACATTGGACGAACGCAAAGGCAATAAGCAACCAAAGCCGCTGAAAGTTTACCTAATTGGTTGTTTAAATAAGAAAATAAAGTACCTTGTTCTTCGATTACTAAACGTCTACTAGACAGTGGTCACTATGTAGACCTCAAAACAGCTTTCCGAGTACTTGTTCGGGCACGAGCAACTCGGATTTTGCGCTACTTGGAAGCAGCGTATATACGCAGGGAGAAACCCAATCTTTGCAAGCAACTAGACCACGTGATCAATCTACAATTGCCCTGGTGATTTTCACCCTAGATGATTCGTGGTTTTAGTTGTTTTAGCTTCTCCCCCACATTTTCTTTCCTGTAGTCCTTTATGTTGTCCTCTGGCCCTTGCTGTTATGTATTTATTTTCTGTTAATTCAAACTGCTGTCCATTTTCATTCGTTATCTGTGGTATGCAAAGACGTGTTGCAGTTAATAATTCGTCACGAAATTTGTTGGTACCAATAAATTCTGCTATACACCTGGTTTAAAGCCAGATATATAGCAAGGAGTTTGCGAGAGAAAATACTGTTGCGAGTCTGCGCCGGTTGTAGCTTCTGTGAAAAGAGAGCCAATGGCTTCAACTGGTTAGTTACCTTGCGATACAAGGCTGCACGGACAGCACTGTTGGAAGCGTCAGTGGGCAAAATCAACTGGATAGAGGCATCAAATTTGAGATGATACAGCATGGTTGCATCAGCGACGGCTTTCTTGGCTGCCTCAAAAGGTAAGTGAGCTACAGGTTAAAAATTCGATTGCCTTGGCTTTCGACTTCAAAAGACCAGTCAAGGGAGCCAGTATTGCCGCAGAGTTGGGGATGAAACGTCGGTAGTAATTGATAAGGCCAATGAAACGTCGCAGCTGTGTAAGGGTCTTGGGAGCCGAAAAGACAAAACGCTTTGCACCTTCTCTGAAAGTGGTGGGATTCCATGTTGCTCAACGTGATGAACGAGCAAATCAAGAGAAGGAGTGCCAAAAAGGCATTTGTAGACGTTAAATAGCGAGCCATGTTGCTGGAAAAGATAGAAAACTTGGTGCAAGTGTGATGCGTGTTCCGCTGGCAAAGAGCTTGCGACGAGTATGTCATCGATATAGACAAACGTAAACGAAAGACCCCGCAAGACCTCATCAATACAACGCTGGAAAGATTGGGCCACGTTACGCAAACCGAAAGGCATGTGGAGAAATTAGAAGGAGCCAAAGGGCGTTGTGATGGCGGTCTCGGAGATGTCTTACTCAGCGACCGGTATCTGATGATATGCTCTTACGAGATCTATCTTGGAGAAAATGGTCTTTCCAGCCAACATGTGAGATAAATCATGAATCGAAGGAACGAGATACCGATCGGGGACGGTTGCTCTGTTTAAGGCCCGATAATCACTACATGGCCACCAATCATCGGCCGATTTCTTGTGGACAATGTGCAGTGGAGAGGCCCATGGGCTGGAAGAAGGGCGAATAATCCCCAAATTTAGCATGTGTTCGAACTCATTTCTAGCTATCTGTAGGTTTTCTAGATGAAACCTACATGGATGGGTGTGAACGGGTTGCCCTGTGGTAACGATGCGATGTTTGACTGTGTGCTGAACTTTTTCGTTAAAATGACAAGGTTTAGCGAGGATTGAAATATCCTTCAAAATGTCAGCGAACGGCAGACTTGGAATAGTCAAGTGTATGCCAACCGAAGGTTCAGAATTGACGGTACCGACGGTGAAAAGTTTGATTGCGGTAGCAATGCGTCTACGATGCTTCAAATCGACTGCAACGCCAAAATGCGACAAGAAATCAGCTCCAATAATGGGTAACTGGACATCGGCTTGAATAAAGACCCATTTGAAACGTCACCTCAGATCAAGGTCCAGAGTCAGGGACCGTTGTCCGTAAGTGTGGATTGCGGTGCTGGTAGCAGCCTGTAATGATAATTGTGAAGGCTTGAGGTGGTGACCCCTAGGAGGTGGGACGACACTAACCTCAGCACCGGTATCGATAAGGAAACGGAGACCGCTCGACTTATCGGCGATATAGAAGAGGCGAATGGGTCGCGACTGGCCAGCTGCAGTCGTTGCCATTTCTGGCTTGCTTTGGCTTTTACCTGTTGCGGCGGCTGTGGGAATGTGCGCGGTGGAATACGCTTGCGTGCTTTCACACCGTAGGTACGATGATACCAGCACAGGGTCTGTGGCTGCTGTCCCCGTGATTGGGACCTTCGACGTCAATATGTTTGACGTCTGGTTGACTGAATATTGTTAATGGCAGAACACATGGTGCTGACTTGCGTGCATAAGAGGCGTACTGTATCCTTTAAGTCTTCGTATTCACTGCCGCGCACGGTATTTGGCGATTGTGAAAGGTCTGATGATGATGTAGCCCATCGATAGGCGCGACAGCTCGACGGTAACTCCACATAGGAAGTGTAACGTTCAGGCTTTAGAGTGCCTTCATGAGCAGAAGTGCCAACATTATCAGATCTTGAGTGTAGACCGTTGTCTGTTGAAGACTAGAACATGCGGCACCGCTAGGATAGCATTCCATGATTCGGTCTGCATGAGTGAATAGTCTCTCTCATGAGGTGTTCGTGTCGATCATAGCCAATACCTGCAGCATGAGAAGAGGAAGCTTTTGAAGCCAGATCTCTCGGAATTTGTATCATCTATATGACGATCAGCAAGCAAAGAACGCATGTATCACATTAGTTGGGAAGGTGTTTACTCGCCGAGTTCGACCTGCGTAAAAAGCTCATGTAGCATGCGGTTGGGCCGACTTGACCACACAATGAATTACAGCGTCCTTCAACCGGGTGTAAGGCTCTTCAGCAGGAATCGGATCAAGGAGATCCTCAACGTCAACGGCAACATCGAAGGGAAGTGATTGCACTACGTATGAATAACGCGTGCGTTCACTGGTAATACGGCGTGTCGAGAAGACTGCCTCAATCTGCTTAAAACATACTCGGGGATTGCTCATCGTTACATGTTGCGAAACTCGTTTTCGCGCACAGTAAAAGCGCAGAGAAAAACGCAGCACCCCGAACTTCGAGACGTCTAAGGAAAACCCTATAGCTGACGCTAAGTTGACAGCTCATAGCTAAAATGCTTTCTTGTCTAGAACTTTTAGTGAACATTCTGTCGCTCCCTTTCCTAACATCCGGGTTCGGACCGGTAACGTCCTCGCAACCACAACTTTTACCCTCTGATACGTGCCCGTAGCCATTCGGCGTTTTCGTCAATCTTACAGTCCTGGACCAGATGGCGTCCCGGTCAGCGTTCTAAAGGCGGATGCAAATGATATATTTCCGTCCATTCTGTATAAGATATTAAATCTTGCTCTTGAAAGTCAAACCTTCCTTATTTTATGGAAATAATCGCACATTCTGCATATACCCAAACACGGCCGACCTACGTCATTTGACGTCTTTAGATCAATAAACAGCAGTCTCGAAGATCTTAGAGACCTTGATCAGAGACAAGATGATGCGTCACCTAACAGAGAATAACCTACTTAATGCGGCTCAGCATGGGTTCCTCAAAAAAGGTCTTGTGACACCTGCCAGCTCTCTTTCTTTGATCATGTGGTACAATCAAGAGGCAGAGGTTTTGCAATTTACACCATTTACTTCGATTTCACGAAGGCTTTTGATCATATTGAGCATGATCTCTTACTGCTGAAATTTGCCTCCTTCGACAGAAGCTTCTGAAATTAATATCCTCCTATTTGAATGCTTGCGCACAACGGGTTAAAATTGCTGATGTTATCTCCAACCCCACGCATGTGAGGAGTGGGGTTATTCAGGGTAGCCCGCTCGGCCCACTTCTATTTTGCCTTTTTGTCAATGATGTTCCTGATTGTTTTCAGTATGGTAGGCCCTTAATGTACGCTGACGATTCAAAAGTTGCCTATCGATATAACCGGTCGATAGCAACATCGTGCTTGAGCTCTTAAAAAAAAGGATCTTCAGGCCTTCGCTCAGTGGTGTCGCAAATGGCGCCTCTCACTTTCTTGGCAAAAGTGCTCCGTTATGGTTATTGGCGACAACCATCAGCCCCACCTAAGCATAGACGGTCACGACCTAAATGTGCCCGGAGTTATAAAGGACCTGGACATATCATATTCTAGTAGTCTTAATCTGTCAGAGCACTGCACCCTTATTGTCTCGAAAGCACGCCAAACTACTGGGTTTATTCTCAGAAATTTTTAAGCGGTCAATATTAGAATCAGCCTTTATAAAATGTATGCCAGACCTAGTCTGGAATACTGCTCGTTTCTACTTAGCCTTCTCCACGCTAGTGAACGGAAGAAGATAGAATCAGTCCAGCACTTATTTAAAAAAATAGTTTTCTCTTCAGAACACAGAAACCTGTTCTACCAACGTTGTGAGCTTACAAGCCTCGACCCGTTGTGGCTTCGCAGATTACAGAAGGGACTATTTTTACTGTTTAAACTTTTAAACAATTGTACCTTTAACCCCCTTACCTCTCTGAGGCACCTCGACCACTCTCGGCGCAAAAGTCATCGAGATGTATTTTTATTTCTTCCTTTGCACACACCGTTCGATACTGTCAGTTTTTTTGGTAAACGCTATAGCAATCTGGAATAATCTACCCAGAAGTATCAAAATTCAGCAAAGCTATCCCTTGTTTACGAGAGCTGTCACTAGTTTTCTACATTGAGGATACCTTCCAAAAATTTTGTGTGCTGACTCTGTGGAAGCTCTCTTCCGTTCTGATGACGTTCATGGACTCTGAATTCGGTGCCTGACTTCATGCTGAGGGCAATATTGCTTATTCCTTATTCAGTCAACAGCGAAAAGCCGTTCGCCGACATACCTGCTGGTGCAGAATACTGGATCCATCACACTGAGAGGAGAAGTACCTCACCATGCACCTGTTTCAACGCTTCCCTGTCCTGAACTGTAATACCTCAATAAGCTGCAGTTTTTTTCTCCTGAAAATACTTGAAAGAACGATCAGGAGTATTTTTCCCTGTCAGCTCGACCCCCTTCTGTATATATCTTTTAACCTTGCCTGTAAACTGGCGATAAATACATAAATAAATGGGGGCGATTTAAAAGAAAGGGTATTAACGTCAAGAGAGTCTGTGTTAGTCTCGGTGTCCGTCATAGTAAGTGATAGGGTGCGTAATTATAGAAAAACGGGGTCACCGCTTTTTGTAGTGTAGACAAGAATTAAAAATGCTAAGAACTAAGGTGTACAAAAAAACTAATGCTAAGTGGGGAATAGTGTGTCTTAACTACAAAAGACAAAAGGATGGTAAAAACGACAGAGGATTGTTAGAATGAAGACTCACGAAAACGTAGCTTTCTTAGGTAGCAATTGTTGTTGTGGATTGTATTGAGCTTTACACTAGATCCGGAAAGCTATGCACCAAGGACGATGAGCAGAGTCAGCATTTCAATTGAGATAACGTCCGGTAGAATGCGATCGAGGAATGAAGATCGATCGTTGCAATTGACTGCAAATGATTGAGGCAGATTAGCACAATTAAGAAAGCGCTGACGACATGTAGCAGCGAAAACAGTAGACGCCCAGTTACGAGTCAAAGTTCGCTGTGTGTATTTTTTAGCACATTGAAACAAGCGTACATAAAGGTTCAGGTGAAAAAGAAAAAAACAAAAATATAAACTGTACAAATACCTAAAAAACTATAAAAGCGCGCTATGTAGGGCACGGTAAATTCATCAATAGCGCTGCGTAGTTTTGAGATTTCCCCAGCTCCTCTCAGAGTTTAACACATATCCAAAATTCCATTAATTGGCAAAAGTCTGGCTTTTCTACCAGGATAAACACCAGCACAAAATAAAAGACAACCACTCTATCAACCATTAGAAGTCTAAGAATAAATGTCACTGCATGTACAAATGGCAGTGTCCTTTTGGGTACTCAAATACAAAAAAAATATATCCAATTAGCATATTTGGAATTTGGAATTTATATTATGTCAGCGCCGGGTTATCAGCAACAAAAACATTGTGGCTGAAATAACAGCGCAATGTCGCTTGAAAATTATGAAGCCAGGATACGCTGAAAAACGGAAAAGGATGAAGATACGCTTATAAATATGGAAACACTATATAAATGATGGCCAGCTTAAACTTGAACGTCAGAAATGGTAGCCTAGTAGTTGTAAAAAGTGGAATTACAGTTGATTTAGCTTGAGGGAATAAAAGCATGTGACTTTGTACACTCTATGCGCAGCATACAGGGCAGGGCGTTGGAATAAATCCAATAATTCTTTAAAAACTTGAAAATCAAATAATAGGGCAAAATTTAATTCCTCCTCATATGGAAGATAACAAAACCGGAAATATTCGCATGTAAAATATGTATGGTGGTAGACACCACCATTATAAATAATCTTTGCAGGCCCCTTAGGACTATTCAGAGGGAACATTTTTCAATGTTTTCTCTGTGCATAATTAGAAAAAGGATGAATGAATTCGGCATTCATCAGCAGACTGCAATGCTTAGAGAACGTTTTTAATTTGCTGAGGAGTATATTAGGCACAGACTTTCATGTACGAAAAGTATTTAATTTTGTGATTAAGTCTTATTTTGATATAAGCCTCCGAAGTCGACCCGTGTCATGATAGGTGGAAAGCACGTACCCCGAGAGCACACTATATCGACGGAAACCTTCAAGAACGATCGACCACGAATGGTTTGGATGGCCATCAAAGTCGGAGATCGACCGATCTGCCGGTCGAAAAAGAGACCATAAATAGCAAGGTGTACATCGGCTTCTTAAAGGATGCCTTCATTTATAATGACATACACCGACGCCGAATGTACCCTATAATCGTGCAAGATAATGCTCCTTTTCATCGATCAAAAGAGGTACGATTCCAATTTAGCCTACACCTATAATCTACTTTTAGACAACAGCCAGCCTTTCCACCTGCGGCCTCCGAGGCATTTTTATTCCTGCCAACAGTCCTGACATAAATCCAATTGAAAATTTCCTTGAGCTAATCCAAACACTAGGATAAGACAAGGAAGCACGCTTCAATGGAGCAGAATTCAGAGTTTGTGCTTAAAAATTGTGTAGAATAAACCACTATTGACATCCTAGTAGTCTCTATATCCTCCCAACTTACAACAGTATTGCACTTTAAGGGCCAATCAACAAAATATGAGTATGTTTTATACTTATTATGCTTTATTATTTTGTCCTTGTACCGTATTTTCCTCCTCTGTTTTCCGTTATGTTAGGCCTTATGCCATTTTTTCTATTTTATTGTTTTCGATAAAATAAACTAGTTGTAGCTAATAAATGGGACATTGTGAACATACCTATGCCTTATTTTAAAGGTTCATCATGTCTTTAAGGCAGTATAAGTATCTTCGGCGCATGGTGCGTGATTTTTGCGCTACAAGAGTCTTCGTGAAAATTTCGCGATTTTGCGTCTGTTGGGGAACGAAATGTAATAAGCCTGCTAACCAGTGGACGGCCACGTGGCATTCTTCAACCTCAGTAGCTGTTTATGAGCAGTCGTTTCGGTGAAAAAAAAACAACTTCAAGCGTTGGAAATTCTCCTAAGTTTTAGACGAAATTAGTCAATCCAGTTTCGAGCATAAAGATGGATTGGAAAAATTGTGAAAGGTACTCTGATTTTGCCTTATTCGCAGTACTTTCTGTGCCTTCATTCGTCTTAGGCTGACATATGGAATCATTGTTTCACTTTCTCAGACTTTTGTAACCATAAAATAAATTTGGACACTCAACGTCATTATGTAACATTTCAGCTTCAAAATTTTCCAGTTTTCTGAGGATATACCTTTTGAATAGGTTTTTCTAGGCTTTGCATGCCTTTATGAATAAGAATTTCGTGTCTAAGCGGCCTCTTCGTCCCTAACTCTGCTTTTGGTTTGCCGTTTTTCTAAAGCCTACATCGGCACCTGCGATCTGTCGTTCAGCATCTTCTTTGCCATCGCATAATGACTTCTCAGGATTATGTGCAATAAATCCCTGGAACAGTCCCGACCCTCCACTATATTGTCCGAACAACTGATTCCGCGTGTATGTTGTTTAGTTTGACTTTTCTTTGATCGAGGTCGTAGTGCCAATTATTTCTTCTAACTCTGATGCACTGTCTGGATGTCAAAAAGTGCTACGTCGTCGCTTCGACTTAGACGAGGTAGACATTTCACACCATCAATGCTGTCCTACGATTTCGTGAATACCAAGTCTAGACAGCTTGCTTGCTGCCCTTTTCGCATTCGCATTGGAGACATGACGTACTGAATGGGTATTAACCCAAAAATCACGTCAAATGAAAGTTGATCAAAGGCTGGTGTTCAACCGAGTGTGTGTACCGAGTTCCAGTCAATAAGTGATGCATATTTATTTCTTTTGACATAACCTGCAAACTGTCATCAGAAACAATTATTTTTAAAGTCGCCCATGACCAAAACGCCAGATCGAGTAAACGAATATCAGACTTGGAGTCATTTCTGGTTGAGTGCTAGACTGGCATATGTGAAAAGGTTTATGCTCTCTGTACTTTTCAGCGAGCCGGAGAACCGCGGTACTGTATGCAAGTTTTTCTGTTTTACCTGATACCGGAATGTCCTTTTTTACGTATTCAAGTCATCGTCCAGACATCCTTATAAACAAATTAAATCCAGGTAATGCCTATTCACGTTCGTAAACAATTTGCGAAACAACAGGTTTCAATTTACGATGTATGTGTATATTGGGCATAGATCGTCGACCTTTTATAAATGTTTTTTTGCATAAATATGCATGAATTGTAACATCATATTTATAAGTGACTGGGTTTCAGTAAAATCCCAACTTGCGCCCATTTTGCCTCATTCCAACTGGTTGTGTCCCGCACAGTATAAGAGAAAGCTGAGAGGATCTGCTTGTCTATTTACTGGATTAATGGCTCCATCCCGGAATCTCATTTTCAGTTCAGAATCTAAATGTTGGCGTTTAGTTCTGCAGACCAACTGAAAAACACGTCACGGTTATTATCCTTGATTCTGAAGCACATTGATTGAATAAGTTGTTTTTAGCAGACAAAAACATATTTAAGGGGCTTGGGGAGAGGCACATTTTGTGGGTGAGTTGAGCACGTTCCAAGTCGAAAGACTTTGTGTACCGAAATTTCCTTAGTCAGTGGCAGAGCTGTTTCAGAAGGCATTTTATGAGCTGCACGTCCATCAATACTCGCTTTTTGTGAGTAGTCGCTTATTCCCTCGGAAATTGCCTAAATTATCAAGTACCAAGCTCTGTCTGTTGAGTCTCCGCTTGCCCCGATAAATTTAGCTTTTGGTTGGCACGAACTGACGGTGACGCAGGCCAAGTTTATTCCTCTTTTTGTGTTTCTCCCGTTCGATCGAGCTGTAGTTGCCTGTTGACAAAGAGGAAACTACTTCGTTCTCCTCCACTGTATTATTTTACGGTGCGTGCCTGCTTCTGCATACCGTGCCACTTAGATTTCTATTTGGCTCAGTTACAATGGAGGTAGCTTACGTATGACCAATAGGGGCAGACTTCGACAACCGTTTGCGTTCAAGCACAATACACACCTAATCTTTCTTTTGTCATTGTTTCGTCAGCAATGGATTCATTCTGACTGTCTAACGAGAAGGGGTTCTTCACTGGCAGTTAGGCTTTATTGTTGATTGAGTTGTTTCAGTTTCATTTGAGTTTCCCTCGTTGATTCCGCAACTGCAAGGTTATTTTTTCCATCATCATTAACTGCCGTATTAAACAAAGTTGTACTAATTGCTTGTTTAGCCAGACTTTTGCTACTGTCGGCAGCAATAGATGCCAAAGGCAAGGCGCGCGGAATGGCTGTGTCTTCCTTTCAAGCGAGAAAGAAGTTTCTTATTTATGCTGAACTATGCAGACGCGCAGTTTTTAACCTCAGCGCTAACTGCACTTGATACACTCTCACCGAGATTAGGATGAACAAGCTTACGAAAATTATTCTCGCTTAGCAGGAACTGATCTGATGTCGGACCAACCGCTATTGAGGTTTGTTTGATGACAGATGTTGTAAAATCCATTCTAGTTTACATTTATACAGATGAGAGGCAGTAACATAGAGGAGCTTTATCTGGCCCCTCTAACTAGCTGCGTGGGTCCTAATCAGACTCGGGACGAATATTTTATGCAGTTTCCTAAGGTGGGATGGAGCATAATAATGACACGTGCTATTAGTTGACAAAAACCGTGAACGATCTGCAAGGTTAAAGAAGAGTTGGTTCACCGGACCAAGGAGATGAGGTAAATATCGAAATGACGCAACTATTTATATTCAGGTCAATCAGAGTTAGTGATAAGTAAGTGCTCAGAATGAGTTTGTTTATTTATATGACAAGGCGTGTTGTTTCCTCGTGAGGATGCAGGCATTGCTGGGCCGATCTCAAATCTTAATGTGGACACCTGTAGCCATATACAGTAGACCGAAAGCTCGATGGAATTAATCGGAGGTTGAAAAGTTGAAACCACATTTGACACAGGCAGAGATAATACTGAAGGTCTCTGATGTTTTACATTGGAGAAATAGTTAGATGGGATGAAATGCAGTTCGTTGCCCATCTTCGAACTTTTTTCGAAAGGCAAATGTCGGGTCTACGCCAATTATCTTCAGCAGCAGTATGTTTAGCTCAGTAGCACTATAACGGATAACGACAGGAAGCCATTCTAGGTCATAAATGTTTTGCTATATAAAGTTATAGGTGTACCTTATCCAACTACTGCATTCGGCAAAGTTAGTATTAGGATAAATGGATAGACTCTAATGGAAGGAGAAGTATTTTGCACGAGGGACTGAAAAGTAATTTAAGAGATTTGTCCGGAGTGCCAAATGCGCAGACTGGCAATGAGTACAAATGTAAAACCAAGGCAGACCCAAAATTTGGTCAACATTGAGGTTGATTTTTCATTGTTACTGGTTGAGCACAGCAGACTCCCAAAGCCACCAAGGTTCTCAGTAAAAATACGCCTAAAATTGTGTACGAACACAGGGTCTCTACTGAACTGCGCACTGCTTTGGACACTGTATGTGAGGAACCAGAATACTCCCTGTGCAAGCACGTGCCAGGCAAAGTTTGCAGGAATGCGGGCATAGGGGAATTGAGTTATTACAAACACGCCTGTGGGCACCACTGCAATATTTTCAAACAAATACTTTGTAATTTTGACGGCGATCAACAGCACCTCGAGAATCAATTTTTACATTCGGTGCGTGTAACAAAAGGATTTCGGCAGAGATCGGAAACGCTGTCTGTTTTTTCGTTGGTTTATTGCGTTGCTACTGAAAGTGAACTCGGTTGGCATGCTAGTGTTTGTGAATATTTTCATTTTGTGCTAAAAAGTGTTGGGGTCGTTGTAGGCCAGCAGTGCTTTTCTGAAGACAGGGATTTGAGTTACGATTCACTTGTCAATAGAAACGAAGAGGCGAGCTACAGTAAGTAGTCACGAAGGCGACACGATCGCTGAAACAAGAGCTTTATTAGCTTTGTTATTATTATTAGTAGTATTTTGGATTCTCACATGAACCCACCCACAGAGACAGAATCAGACAAGGGTACTGGATAGCTCGGGTTTTGGAGTATTTATAGGATGTAGTTGCTAGGCCACTACAAGCCTATCACAATTAGCAGCTTCCGAGGGCATCGCATATAATTGCACGTGGTGTGATAATTACCCGACCGGCCAGCTGTTGCAGTATGCAGTTACCATGTCGTTACTGTGCTCCAGCGTGCCTGCCAAGATTATCGGTTCCTACGCTCATCGCACGTGGTTGATATGGTTCAGTGATGTCCCGCAGTCGAATTGCTGATGACCGAATTTCGTCATCAGGGGGCCATTAGGCTCGCCGACATTGGTACCAGGAACAGTGGTCATCCGCAAGTTCTCCGCGTGGCTAACTACTCTGCCCAGGCAGTCTCAGCACCGAATATGGAGCGGGCAGAACGTTGAGCTTATTGATTGATTAAAGGCCTGAAAACCATGACTCGAGCACTTCACGGCTCATGCGGTTATCACCTCTAGCGATAATTTCAGCTTCATAAAACTTGAATATGTGGCCGGGTTCCGTAGAATGAGCCGTGACTTGGAAGCTGGCATTGTTCTCCTTCACTACTGCGGCGTGATCGGCCATTCGCGCTCGGAATAGTCTTCAACTTTCTCTGACATATTTGCTTTAGTCAACAACTGCATCAAACCCAATAAACGACTCCAGATTTTTGTTACAGCAGCAGCGGGTCTTTTGGCCTCATGAAGTGGCGCCTCCGGTCTGTGTGCAATTCCAACCCCAAGGGGTGTGAGAAGGCGGCTGACAGCTTCCGAGACGTTCTTCACTTACGGGAGAGCTCGCCAAAATTTAGGACCGGTCGGATTTTGTCTCTCATTTCGTTTGTGCAGCACTGGTTGCGAGGGTAACCATTCGGTTTTAACACCCTGATGTATTCGAGTGAGAATCCGAAACATCAGGCTAAAAAGCTCTAGTTCTAGTCATCGTGTCTCCTTCGTCACTATTATGATTTGCTTTAAAGGGGAGGCTGAGGCCATTATGGATTCCGCACTATTGACCGTCTTGTTACCCGAGAAATTATGACTGTGACTCACACTAATCAGGTAGTTTTGCTTGTTGGGATTCAATAACCGCTGAGTAGGTATTAAATAATTCCACAATTCAATATTTTTCTCATTACATTAATTACTATTTGATTTTGAAATTGTTAATTAATATATTCCCTTATTAATTCAAGAATAATAACCATTGCCGTTCGGTTAAGGTTTGTATAAATTGGTCGCTTCGCGGTTGCTGGGGCTTCGCTAGATATTTTGCAACGCAATTGTTACGACACCATTTTAAAGTTGCAAGCTGCTTCGTAAACTGACGAGCGTACTTGCATACTATGCCTGATACTTTCGACTTTCCTTATTTCTCTCCAAAATTTTCCTTCTATTTACCAACCCCCCCCCCCCCCCCCTCGTAAAACCGCTTAGTACCACCGTTCCCACATTACATGAACCACCGGTTTGGGTTTTCCAATTACGACAGCCTTTCCAAAAGCTGTCAGGTTTTCTCCTTTGCCGTCTGCGGCATTTAATGTGAGGTTCGGCTGGTCACTCCCAGGAGAAAACCGTTCGCTGCTTTCATTCGCTCAGAAAGAATACCTTTCGATAATTGGATAGATTTTTTTTCAGTATACATTTGTAAGGAGCTAGAACGGATATAAAAAGCGCATTACAGCAGGTGACAAATTTTATTGAATGTCATGATTTTGAAAAAAATAAACTCTCCTAACGCAAACTGCACACACTCAACGTGTTCATAAGTCCATCCTCAGACCGATACCTCAAGGACGCGTTTGCACAGGTCACAGCATCAGCCTTGCCCCCGGTCCGAACAACTTCTGTCACTATCAAAGGGCTCTCAAACCAGCATGTGCATTAGAGCGAATAATTCTGTTCAACGTTGGCCACACCGTCGGGTCCCCCACTTTGCTCTGTTTCTTAAGGTATCTATAACGCCTCCAGAGCCTATAAGCCATCCACTTCAGGTACCAACGCCGCACTGGGAGTCACACGATTACGACCCCAAAACAGACGGCCTTTATGACAGCCAATCACAGGCGCCCAAACAGTAGCAATCATCTTTCTAAGCTGACGCTGACAGACTTTCACTTGACACTTTTTCATGCACGCTCACAGCATCCTAGCAACCAGACGCACACACAGGCCCGGAACCGGCTGCGCACAGTGGCCGGGGCTCTGACGATAGTTAAGCTTCTAGACATAATACACGTTTCCTACTGGTACCCTTCCTCATCTACATTAGAAAGCGACTGGGTCATAATTATTGTAGTACCTTAGGTGCACTGAGTACTTAGGCTGTAAAATTATGGTGCCATTCGGCCATTTTAGCATAAAACATACTTCACGATGTCGAAGGCTACCTTGCTGCTGTAAGTGCCCGTCATTGACAAGCAGATTGGTCACTCTCCAAATTCGATAGCTATCCAAAACATCGGTAGTCGAAGCCGTGGTCTCTTTTTCGACGTTCCTGTCACATATGACCATCTGGGTTATTTTCTTAGGCTTATCAAAAATGAGAACTCAGGGCAAACGTAACTGATCCTCCAGAGTGAGTGTTTGCGGTCCACGTAATTTTTACCAGATTATAATGTTTTATAATAGGTTTCCTAGTCAAGAACGACTGACCACGGCCAGTTGCAGGTGAAGTTCAAATTCATGTAGCCTATTCCTTCTTAAGTCAGAGAGAACATCGAGACATGATCCGTTTTGGCAGTCTTAAATAGCATTTAAGGATGCATTTAAACGAGTAAAATCGATGTCCTGCCTTCTTGTGAAACGTCTCGGCCCGACATGTTTTGCTTTCTATACGCAGCTCTATCATTAATAATCCACTACAGAGTAACCTCACTAATATTAAAAATACTTGGAATGACACGCGAACAGCACTTTGATTGCTAAGTTCCGTATTTTTTCATAGTCGACTGCAGAATGAAACGGCGCCAGAGAAAAAAAGTGAGGATGCTCCTTGGATATTTGTTTGCCTCCCTTATTTCTCAGTGCTACGGAGATACATTAGGGCTCTGGGCATTGCTTAGTCGGCCTCAGTGCGATGTTTTCACAAGTGAGCGACCAGACCGAAGCAGGATGCAATTGTATGATGGCAGTCAGGATAGGATGGAGCTGTGGCTGCTGAGATATTGTTGGTGGCGATGCTAATAGTTTTGTCGACGCTGATGGGTGTTCAGTTGGCAGAACTGGTTGTGATATTTTAAGGTATGGGTTGCGTCGCCAGTGTGTTCCATCCCGACGGGTGTGATAGAGAAAACAAAAAGGGTTTTCTGGAAAAAGTACTTTATTCTGGGCCGGCAGAAGACAGCGGATCTCTAGCTCATACTATCGTCTATTTATTGAGTTCTGTGTGTTCTCGAACGTCCCGGCCAATGGCGGAGAGCGTTCTGGAACCTTCTGGTCTGCAACGTGGTTCGCATTGATTGGTCGCATCTCACGCGGGAAACCCTTCGCGGAAACTTCTCGAAAGTTTAGGCTGCACGCGTGCGTCAGGGCTTAATGCGTGCTCGGTGCATCTGCGTACACTGATTGGTTGCCGGATTTCCTACGCCTTTCTCAGCCGGCTTGGCCTGTTTCGGCGTGCGTCATCACGTGCCCTTTCCGCCTTGGGCCGCGAATCGACTGCGATTCCCGTCTTCGTAAACACTATGATGGGCCCGTAGTTGAATTATATACGTTGGGCTTAGAACGCACAATGACCACAGACCTCGGGTTCGAGGCCAAGGTCCAGAAACCTGCTCGACGAGCGCCCATCTATCATTGTTAATATTCTCGAGTACAACCCACAGGACAACGGACCCGTGGCTAAATGGTAGAGCGGTGGACTGATTACCACTCGTTGATTAAAGAACGTGGGTTCAGAATCCAGGCCCCCCGAACCTGTGATTGGGTATGGCTGGCTGACAACAGCCAATAAACCAGAAATGACCATACCAGCCTCCCTGTTCTGGATCAGTTACCCCCTACCTACACATACCACTAGTCCCCAAGCGACTGCTCCAGATCGAGCCTCAAGGCATAATGGGATGAGCACGACCCTAGATCTCAGCGGTAAATGTCTTATTCCATGCACTTCAACAAGAACCTCAAGTTCACCCCGAAATGGGATACGGGTAGTTGGGCTGATTTATATCAGCTTCCGTGGGATAACCGCGTAAAATTCATATTCTGCTGACAGGCAATTAGTAGTAGTAGTAGTACGGATGGAACTACTATACCCATCGAATGGCCATTGGTCAAACGTACAAATATGTTTCGCCGATTTTGTTTATGTATGACGCAGCTACATGCGATTTGGTTTATCACTGCTTTCCCCCATCATTTCCTATGCGGTTTTGCTACATAGTTCGTTTTTTTTTTATTTGGAGACCTTTGCTGTCCTCAGAAATGAAAGCCATAGACACCAGCGACCAATAGTTCGGACAAGAAATGATCCATGGCAAATCCTGCTTCATAATCATCGAAGTAGCGTGCCACTTTAAATGGAGCATTTTAGAGGGAAAAAACTCCAGAAGCATCTAAACGAACTTTTGACGACTGATTTCAAAAAGAGATGAATATGCAAGTCACAGCCGTTTGATGCAAAGTTAATCATAAATACAATTATTTAACACTGCCGTTAGGGGAACCACCCGGCAGATGTTCAGTAAAATAAGCTCGCCACGATTATCGGGTTTTGCGGAGTAGCAAACGAAAACACCGAGGGCACAACTAGTAAGAGCACCACGACCATCAGTTCTCCAAAGCAGTTCGATGGGAATACTGAAAACGTTTGCATATTTACGCACCTTTGCCGAACCACCACAAAAAAATGGTGAAGTTAGGTCCCTAATCTCTTCTGTGAAAACCCACGTGCGGCCGTTGGAGTCTTCTACACGAAAGCGAAGAATTTTTTCTTGGAGGTACTAATAAATCCACGAAGTACCGGTCCTAGAAAACACCAGGCGACGGCCTCACAACATGGCCGACAAAAACTCTCCTTCATCGCCTTGAGGAAAATTACTCGAAGCTTGTGTACCCGTAGACCACCGAGAGAATCTTAAGAAGGAAGTTCGCTTTCCATCGAGAAATTGGTAAGAATGAACGACGCTATCTCACTCAGTATTCTGACACAGGCCTCTTTTACTAGCCAGGACAGGGACAAATCTAACGAGGCAGTTTGCAATCACTGTGAAATATCGCGAGGATATCTCAGACCATCCAAGATAGACGACTAAAGTGGTTTGGGCACGTCCTATATCGCTCACCACATGAGCTCAGTTCTACTGCTCTCGATCCACTGCCGTTGCCCACCAGGAGGCGTCGAAGAGGTCAACTCAGGACCTGGCTCGATAAAGTTCGGCAAGACATGGAGGCAGTACTTGGACCTTCGGTATTCGCGTCCATCACTGGATAAAATAATGGGTTGAGCTGTCTACATCCGCTGCCGCGAATCGTCACGTGCGGAGAGGTACAATACATGAGATCATCGAGACCGGCTAGATCAGGCATGATCGCAACCGTAGCAAGGAAGTACAAGTACCTTGTCTATTCTGACATACACAGTGAGCTGTCGTTTCCTCAAAGTTCTTGGAAACAGAGGGCAAAAAGAAGAACTGTAAGCGGAAGACTTAGTCGAGGTAGTCAAAGCTCAGGGTCATTTCTAAATTCACAAGTACGCTTCTTAAACGTTTACACATCCAAACGGCAATTTCTGGATTGGTACACGACAAATCCCGACCATCTCAGTCCCCTGCGTAGGTATGCGGACCAAAAGTTGAACAGAACGAGTTCAGTAGACTTAAACGACAGCGCTCGAGCACCCGCTATTATAGAGAGTAAAAAATGCATCGTAAACCGTGGGCAAAATGCTCGCACAAGTGTGACGCAGTGTAATGTTATAAGCAACCCGGGGTCTGAGGTCGTAAGTGATGAAGGCAAGACACAAAGAGTCGTAACCAGTGAGAATTGAAGTGCTCGAAAAAAGATCGACACATGCTGCGATGAAAATCGGTCGAATGAAATGGAGAGAGATAGATAGCTGAAATCAAAAAGGTGAGACTGTCTAATACCTTCCAATGAGGCAGTTGGATTCAGTGAAAGGGGCGACGGACACGGTTAGAAGACTCCCTGGGTATACATCCTGTATTAAAACAAAACATGCTTAAGTATGTACAGGCCGAATAGAACGGAGGAGGCAGAGGCCAGGATGTTTTTTTCAAGTCCCACGGTGTTTAGGCGAATCACCAGCCTTTGCATCACTTTCGGAACCACTTTCGCTGCTACTTCCGTCGCTTGCTGAACTACTCGAACAGTTACTAGATGTCTCAGAACTGCTCCTACTGCTGGAGGAAGAAGAGGATGATGACGAGGAGGAGGAGGAAGTACTGCTCCTGCTGCTCGAACTATCGCTGTCTGAACTACTGCCGCTGCCACTAGTATCGCTGTCGCTGGAGTCAGACGAGGAGGAAGTGGAGGAGGAAGACGATGACGACGAACGTTCTCGCCTGACATGTTTGGATTCCGAGGCCTTTCTACAAGAAAGTTTTAGGTGAGGAGAAAGGGATGATTTACTTGTCAATTTTTTCCATTTTTCTGTTGAGACGCGAGGTTCTTGACTCACGTTCGAGATACTTGCGTTTACCCCTGCATTCGTACGTCCAATGACCTTCCTGGAGGCACTTCTGACAGTACTTGGGCTTAGAGTCAGCAGCCCTAGAAGAGGAAGAAATCATACAAACAAATAAAACAGGGCCGCACGAGATTGCACGAACACGAGCTGGCTATGAGACGGAAAGATAAACTTTATTTAGTAGCCACCCACGCGTTCTCACCAGGGTAGTTTTGAATTCCAGTGCGTGAGAATCTTGGGCCATTCGAACGACTGGGTTTCGCGCCTATTACAGGAAGCGTGAAATTCAACCATGCAATCTATCAACACGCATATCGATTTGCCAGCTGCTTATCAAGCATTACGTGATCAACTCAATGGCTCAAATAAAGTTCATTCTCGGCGGAGGTGAGCTAAATATACATTGAGTCGTACAATTATCTTTTTCCTTGACGACGGGCTCACATGAGAGTTCGAAACATCGGATGAATAAACTAATTGTCCCAGAAATCGCCTTTCCATCTTTTTCTTTTCAATATCGTGGGTCTCGCGTATTTACCACCATTCAGAAATCATATATATATATACATATATATTGTTAATGTGGAACCGACAAAGACAAGGGAGACCGGAATGGCCATTTCTGGCTTATTAGCCGTCATCAGCCAGTCATACCCAATCCCAAGTGTGGAACACCTGGGATACATATATATATATATATATGGCAAAGACGTTATACCGTACTTCCGACATAGATACTAGCTAAAAGCCCAGACACGTGTTTCGCCGATGTTTCTGCTGCTGTGTGACACAGCAACGAGGGGTTCGGCTCCTCAGTGGGTAGAATGGGCAGTTTGTAGAATGGGCATTACGTGGTTATTCCACAGTGGTTGATTGTCTTCGACCCAAATGTTCATTGAAATTTCGGGTCTGACCCTAAAAAGTCATGTCCGAAGCACCTGACTCCATGTCCTGCACTTAATAATTTCAGAAATTATTTACCCGATATATATATATATATATATATATGGCATAGACGTTATACCGTACTTCCGACATAGATACTAACTAGTATCTTCATCATATGCTGCACGTCGCTATGCGACCACCTGCGAGGGCTCTAATGTGAGCTCCAGGGCACAACGGAACGTGCATGTTCCTTAAACAGATCGGTGAGCCGCACAGTGAAAAGAATCCAGGAAAAATGGGCACCTATAAGTGAGGGAGGGAGTAGAAGGGAACACGAAACACGGCAAAAGACCCGTTTTGGCTGGTGATAATACAGCAATATGTGCGACTGACAAAGTAATGGCTCAAGGAACTGCTTGATGTTCACCTTGACATTTGCCGAAAGTCCACACGGCCTTCATCCACCGATAGAAACGAAGGTGTTGTGGGTCGCCAGAAGCTTCAAAAGTGCAATTTACTTCAATTTACAATTTAACTTCTGTTTTGGAGCCGTCCCACTCCAAATCACGGCATATCTCGACAGTATTAAGACAAATAAGTGAAGTTTTTTTACTGGTCAATCAACATGCTGTCACCATAAATCGACTGTTTGCCTGAGAATGCAAAACACCTAACTGGACAGTCAAACTGCAATATCAACAGCCATACGCATTGGTTAAAACGACCAAAGCCCTTCTTACAAGTCCTGATAAACGAATTCCCCGTTGCGATGTCGGTGCCTTATTTAACTCAATGCCACATGACTTAACAATTGAAAACGTAAAAGTAAAATTTCGTTTGGATCTCAATGCAGCATGTTTTAGAAATGCTTATTCTCTACCTTAAGAACTAATGTCAATTCGATAACAAGTACTGCCAGTAGCTTAAGATAACCCTAATGGGCTTGCCAATATTCGGACTACTCGCGGACCTAGTCTCATAAAGACTAGAAAATGTCCTTTAAACTCTCAAGCCAAAATGTGACCTCAATTCGCGGATGGAACTTTGGTTATCATAAAGAATTGAGAGGAGTCGCAGATTGCATCAAAGGCTAAATGATGCCTTCCAGTTATAAAATTTACTTGTGAAGAGGCAGCAGCACCTAAATTATGGCTATAACCAACCTGAAACTTATCACAAAAGAAGCTGTGACCGAAATTTTATCAACCAGGCCTATCTTTATTGGAGAAAGGGTGACCCGTTTAGGAAAGAACTGGCTTATCTGGGTCAGTTGTCTCGGTCTAATGGATATCCGATCAGCTTTATGAAGAACTGCTTCGGGCGTCAGACACAGCCACAAGGTCCCAGCCCAAACGGCGAAATCGTGCTGCATAAATTTTCCTAACTACCTTGTATGCAAGAAATCTTTGAACTGATCGCCCAGCAGCTAGGTCGTTTTGGTACCCGTAGCGCCTACAAGTCAACATCCCAATTGCGCACAAGGGTATCTCGAGTAAAGCACGCTATGTTCAAAGAACAACAGGCAGAATCAATTTACCGCATCCTATATGCTGACTGCACCTGCGCGTACGTCGGTCATACGGATCGAGCCTGGGCACTCGTACAAACGAACACTAACTAGCTGCTCATCGACCTGACTCCCCGTCTCCTGTCCTTGTGTACGCACTCGAATTTCACTTTCAAATCGACTGGGACGATACTCAGGTCGCAGCCATGGTCAACACAAAAAGGACCAAATAACTTCTCGGGGCTTGGTATTCCAATACATGCAGTATCTACCGCCATGTTGATCTATACATATCCGGTCTTCTTGGCCTGGTTATGACACGGGGCCCAGGAGCGAGAGTGAGGAGAGAGGGCAGCAGATACTGCGGAGGCCCGCTATCAACATAAATTAATTCATACACAAGTTACTGTCCTGCGCCCATTATGCCACGGGGCACAAGGTGGACATTGTCGTTTGCGACGGTCAAACTGACATTGAGAGTCAAAATCTTTCCTTGAAGCATCAGACGTTTGGCAAGCATGTCTGGTATGCTGCCTCGGAGTCTAATTTTCCGTCATCAATATATCTATGAAAGTATTCGGGATTCATTATGAGACCATCAAGCCGATTTCAGAGTAAGCGCGGAGGGAGACGAATTCGATAATGCAATGAAGTCCAGAAGACGAACACCACATCAATGCGATATTCAGTATTCACTATCATAGCTTGCATGGTAACGTGTTAAAATTCAAGGCGAACTGGTTCTCAAAGAACATTTTACGGCCTACCGTTGGCTGACCGACGGTGGCGAAGATTCTTCATTTCTGATTGCTCAAAAGTAAGCAAGTCTGTAAAGCTAAAATTCAGTTGCATAGAAAAGAGAAAAACCTCCGGAGCAATCCAAACGCATGAGTCTAAGTTTGCACATGAGCTAACTCAAAAACGTCAATGTTCGAGCTCTGGGTTGATGCGTCAGTAGGAAATGACTTTTCCAGGAGCTCAGCCCTTGTGACTCCCACGTTGGTCCAACGAACTACGCAGTGGCGTAATACCTCCTTCAGTAAGCCTCAACCAAACCGAGGGAGCATCTCACAAGGTGGTGTAGCGTTCGTTGAGATGTATTCACTTGATGTCGGACACTTTTACGAACGCTCTCAACTTTCTATCATAGGAGAATGTCATCATTCTAGAGCCTTCAGCAAATCTGCGCTAATCTAACAGGTCGTCAGGATCGGCTGCGGACCAGCTATTACCACGTGGAACTGCCGTCTTCCGGCTTTGCCTCGCAGTCCGAGTTCATGTCCTGTGGGTTTGCAAAGTCAGAAAGCGACCGGAAAAACCATGCGACGATTAAGTGAGCCACTTCTAACTATTTTATCGAATTATCATAACCCTAACCTACGACCTCGACTGTGTTGAAGCTGAACTCGTGGTCGGTCTGAACAGAGGTGACGACCGCCTGATCAGACAGTTATGAGCGGCATGACTGTCAGATGACCGCTCGAATTATACCAGACTGCTCTGCGGGTTGCTTCCTGGCCTTGAATATCGGATGGCAGGGACTTCGGTGGCCACAAGGCGTGTAGATGTGTAACAAAGACTGTAATAACCCATTCGCGACTATCACACGGCGATCTCTTTGACAGGCAAAGTGACACGGATGAACCAGTCTCTCCAATACGGATTGTACAGCTAATCACCTGCCTCTAATGCTGCGATGTTCGATATATCAGAGATGCAACAAACTTCCCAGACAACATTGGTTTATCTTTTAGCGTAAATACATTACGCCTAAATCGAAGGTCAGCTCACGGTGAAGATTATTGTAAAAAAAATTCGCAAAACTCCGTCTTAGCATGTTGATTATTAGGACTGCAGGACGGAGGTCTTTCGAGCGCAGACATGATGAAGAGTGTACCAATGATTACATTCCTAGAGAACCCCAAGCTGTCTGTAGTTTTGATTAGAGATTCGCCACCTAAAACTCACAATAAAGTGGCTAATTTTAGGCCAGTCAAGTTGGAACAGCGTCAATTAATCTACCCTTTCGGGACGGAATACGAGCGTTATCCTTATTTCAAAAGGAGATGAAATCGCTGGCATAATGCCCGTGATTTAATTACCATGGTCGAAGCTTGGTGTGACGAATACTTGGCCAGTTGACTCGCCGTCACTGCGACTGCTGGCTACCTGCACCCTCCCCGTGTGACCAATAACTTTACCTAGGCAAGATCAAAACGTAGCACCCCTGGGTAAAATTATAAGCTATGCGATGATGAAAACACGGGCATTAACGAGTTGAATACGGACCGACAAGCCCTTATCACATAAACTACAACCAATAGTGAAGGTTCGCACAGGAAATGAATCAATTAAAACAATGAAGTAAGAAGTAAAGGCGTAATATGTGCAGACAGAAGAGGGTTCTGTTTGAACAGCTAGTTAGATTAATTTATTTTGGACAAGACCGCCTAACGCAAGTTTGTCTGAACTTAGCAGAAACAGCAAGGAGGATGGAGGAATCAAAGAATGGAAGAAATAAAAGGCGAGAACGCACCTGCTAAGGTAAAATGCGGGTAGACGGGGAACAGAATTTGGCACCGGGGGTGCTGCACCACGATAGGAATTCTGAAAAATCAGAAGGAACAAAGGAAATAGCGGGTTCAGTGCCTTCCTGTAAAGGCAGTATACACTATCCCCGTTGTTAGAGGTTTTAAAGCCCATTAGATATGTCCGTGTGCTTGGATTAAATAAGTACTCCCCTCGCCGCTTCGCATTGTCGCAGAGCTCCCAACGCCACCACAGGAGAGGCGGCAGGAGGAGCCAAGCAAACTAAGGGATCGGTGCATGCAGATGGAACCCTTGGAAACGTCTTGGTCGCTGTTTACGTTAGTTTTCCGAGATGGCGGTGAGCACCTGACCATTTTTCAAAAACTGTGAACATTATGGTGCGGTCAATAGAAAGCCTTAAGAGTAAGTTTAAATAGCTAGCCACGTCAAAAAAGATCATGGTTCCAGAGAGATATATTAAACACGCCACTCAGTGTCCAAAAATCCGTAGGAAGCATTGATAGTAATTAATTTAACTCCATGACGCAGCTGTTCCTTATCAGGGCGGCATATCGTTGGCGCTTCCGACTGCCTGCTGGCTGGTAAGGGTCAACAGCAGCCTTGAACAGTATTGCAAACTGCTAATGAGTACCTGCCTAGGCGAATGCAGCCGCGAACGAGCTGGCAAGCAATCCTGAGTGGCAAAGCCCATTTTCCGACAAAATGAACCGATTTTTCAAACGAGGTTTATTGAGATACGAATATGATCATTAGCTAAGGCGTAGTCGTCCCTTCGAGACGCAATAGGGAGTGCAAGTACCATCCGTTGAATACGTTCAGGTGGTGAAATTCCCAGCTGAATGTACAACTCGTGTTCCACACACGCAAAGAAGAACTGCAGTTACAGAAGCCTCGGTATACTTCGTCTCCTAGTGTACATCGCACCGATTTTAAAGATATCAACAGATTCGGGCGAAGGCTTGAATCTGTGCAGTTGATTTCCGGCAATCGTTACCGGTTCGGCAAGGTTTTGGCCCAGGGAGGTAGACGTTATTTATAAGCTTGCGGCCTTTACCGCGGTCAGACAGATATGTTCAAAAAAACGCTCGAATGGAATGTAGTCTCTCCGAACGAATACCTTTCAGCCACATTTATTCGCTACCCAAAAGCCCAGCTTTTAGACTAAATCAGTTTGTAAGGTCATAGACGATGTCTTGATGAGAAGTTACTACTCGAAAGCCAAGTCGTGGTTCAGTTAAACCACGACACAGCAAGCTTGCGCGAATATTAATTCCTAGAGTTTGTATGGATTTCAGTCATTCAACCTGGTCACAGATTAGTTTCAAAAAACAACGAAGCTAATGAAGTTCTAGTCAACAGATGTCTCTCATAACGCCTGATGGATAGCCGTATGTAGGTGCAAAAAAGAGAATCATCCTTACCATATAGCTTCCAAGACTGAACGAGGTGAGTGTGTTCAACTGAATACACGGGTAAAAAGGTAGTATCTGCACGAGAACCTAAAAAGTGGAGAGTCCGTCAAGATTTGCATGAAATGAAAATTTGGAAAATAAAGAAAGATACAGCAAATATTGAAAATAATTCACAAGAAAGAGATTGTAAAAAACGCGAGGATGATCTCAAGGCCTCAGACTTATAAGGAAACTAAATACGAGTGAAATTTTTTTTATAGGGAACATCCTCTTCACGACCACCACCATCGTCGTCATCAAAGAGTGGCAGGTTTAACAACCCAAAACAGATACACCAGCCCCCTGCGACCTAACGGGAAGGTTACGTGATGACATAAATTATAGGGATTGCTTTTAGGCATCTAACTATTGGTCTAGCCCGTCCTGGAAAATGTCTTTTTGCGTGCAGGCTACGTTTTTAAACAATTTTATTTTAAAAAATTCGACAGGACATCAAAATAACATTAATTTTAATATTACTGTTATGTTTTCATTTCGAGTAGTTGTTTATTATTATTTTGGGGTTATGATCCATGGGACCGGATTGTGAGTGATTAGAGATGTTTCATAACTTTGGTCACATTAAATGATAGGCGGAGGAGAATAACCGGATGGCATTTTTTGACGTCATCGACAGCCTCCAAGAAGGCTTGGGTAAGGTCGATTCATTGTCGCAGTATGTCAAGCTGCAGTGAATGGGAAGACGTGGCTACCCAACTCCTATACCTTTTACAATCGTTCAACACGAATCTCTATCAGCGTAACTTTGCCAACCAGTGACTAAAAATACGAGACAAGAAATAAGAATGCACCTTATCAACGTTTTAGTAAGGGTTCTCTACTTGTATTTGGTACGGCTACGACCATGCCTGATCTAGCCGGCTTCGATTCTTTCACAGACTGTACCTCTCAACACGTGATGAGCCGTGGCTGCAGATCTTGACTGCTCAACAGGTCTCCTTGCCAGTGATGGAGACCAAATACTGAAGGTCCAAGAACCAATTCAGTGGCCTGATTAACTGTGTCGAGTCAGGTTTTAAGTCAACCCTCTCCCCTCCCTTCGACGCAACCAAGTGAGTAATGGTGCCGGATCAAGGGCAAAAAAATTGAGCTTTTGAGATGCATGACAGATAAGGTGCCTTTTGATATCCTTGCAATTTTTTTGCAGCGAGTGCGGACTGTTTTACCTGGAACGAAGTCAGTGTACTTCATTCGAGGGAGTATACCCAAGCAATGGTTGTCAAATACCTGCAGTTTTCGCTCTTATTCCACGCGCACAGCCTAGCATTCACGACCATAGTAAAGGACTATTTGAACTGATGCACAGTACACACGGATCTGCTTGGCGATGGGGACGTCACGTCGAGTCGAGAAAATCCGGCGAGCAGCATCAAGTCGTGAGACAGTGTCGTCTTTACTCTGCCCACTTGGCAGCAGCCTCGACCGGGCTATTACAAACTGCCTACTTTAAGTTGGCAGTTATTAATCTCGACGTGTTTTCGCCAGTTCAGAGTGCAGCTGGAAAGCCCGTTGATCTTCCCAGCTGTTATGAATAAACCGAACGATCTGAGGACCTCATTTACTCCTAACACCATAGACTGTAGATCATCAAAGCTTGCAGCTAGCAAGACGATAGTATCAGCGTAGTCGAGATCATTCAACAGTGTCAAATAAGCATCATCCAATTCCCATGCGTTTCAGAGGCCAACATCCACTTCATTCTACTCAAATTGGCGTTTCA
Organism: Schistocephalus solidus; assembly: GCA_017591395.1. Lineage (NCBI taxonomy): Eukaryota > Metazoa > Platyhelminthes > Cestoda > Diphyllobothriidea > Diphyllobothriidae > Schistocephalus > Schistocephalus solidus. The sequence continues at coordinate 72,630 of WEDG01005921.1, forward strand.
CATAGACTGCAGGCCAAAAGCGATGAGGCTAAAGAGCCTACCGGCACGCAAAAATTGCTCGAGTCGTTTGCTGCATATGGCCTAACTGAAAGCAAAGAACCTACATTGGATAAACAAGACGATTAGTGAAGGCGCGGGTGGCCGAACACGCATTTGCAGTGAGAAGAATGACACCGAACCATTAGCCATAGTTTACGCGACAGGAACCAGTCTCCCGTCAAGTCCGACGAAGCTGAAATCTTCACGAGAAATGACAGCTACGTGAGTCATAATTCTCCGGTTCTCAATTCATTAATCGACGCAACAGCTTTTCCCATCTGTTTTAGCGTAGCCGTAGCCTAAAGTAGTTGGTTATGCGCAAAGTTCGCAACTAAACACTGTTTCCGATGACAGTAGCTGCTAATCAAACTGAAAAGTAATTATCACATCAATGGCCAAAACCGATGACGAATTTGCCACCATTAATAACGAGGAGGTGGACGACCAACAAAATACCGTAATAAGTACGAATATTTGCTGAGTCCGGGAAATGCTACTTTTCGGGATGTGGTTGCGCAGAAACTGTACCCCATAAAGAATGCACAAATCGCGTATCCTCCGCTTATATTTTTCTTGTTGTGTTATTTCGACGATTAATTTAAAATGCGTGGCAAATCAAAGTCCTATTCCAGCGTTCTAGTATCCTCAAAATGACCGCAATTAATGATGGCTCGCATTTTTCGCAGGCCAATCAACCGCCTAAAACACCCATACCCAGAATTGGCAGCAATGAAAAAGGACGGCGCGATCCATGATACGGCGTCCGCGGCAACCTACGTGCTCCAGAGCCCTAGTCCGATGGTGTCAGCATACATTGAGCAGGCTGAAATATTCTAGCACGAACGTAGACCCGGTAATGGTTGCAAGAATGTATAAAGGTACATCCAACCTTATGGCCAGAAATCGTCAATGTGAAGGCGTCACCGGTAAAACACGGATTTCCGCAACCCAGCGAAAGTGTGTACTTCAGGTACCAGACCTAAAAAAACAAGAACCCTGAAGTGAAGTTAGATTTCATTCCACTATCACTATGTTTCCTGGTATACGATGCGAGATCTCCTTTGAACGAATTTGCGTGAGGAGCGTGTAATGACAATATGGTGTACTCGCAAGTAGAAGAGCATTTTAACAACAACTCTGTCCCTCCAGTCTTCATACAAACATTCATCATGAATCAGAGACATGTAGATAACTACAGCCTCTATCTGGAAGAACTGTGTCAAACTTCCTGGTTAATGACTTCTGATTGCTGCAGGCGATCGTAAGGTTTCACTTAGAAGAACCGGCTAGCCGTGGTCAGCAAGGGATGACAGCAAAACGCAAGAGATATTTCCACCAATATTGACCCTAATACCGGTCAGATTTAAGGCATGCTGATCTGGGAACCGACGCGCTACGCAACCCTAGTCCAGTGGTGTGGGCGAATAGTATGCGAGCTGGACTACTCAATCGGAATCAGACCCTTGGTATTTGATGCTGGAATGTGCGAACGTTCCTGGACCCTGGTACCCAAAGTCTGACGGCGCGCAGCCTTTATAAGTACAACGTAGATGTGTGCTGCCTGTCAGAAGTCCGAATACCTAACTCAGGATCTCTGGAAATAAAGATCCCGGGAGCCAATTCACACTTCACCTGTACCACATTGGTCCTCGATACTTTTCTGGTAGACATGGTGTGGCGATTGCCCTCTCGCAACAAGCGAACCGTGCGCTGCTTGCTTGGGAACCAGTCAACGAATGGATGGCCTATGTGCAACTGAGAGGTTACTTAAAAAACATCTCTATCGTCTTTGTGTACGCACGAATTCCGCTGCCAAGCAGCACGACAAAGAGACATTTTACTCGCAACTGCAAGCGGTAGTTGAAAGAATCCCGCACCTAGATCTGGTAATTGGTGCTGGGGACTGGAATGGCCGGGCTGGACGTGGTAACTCCACTAACAGTCATCTTATTGACCATTTTGGGCTTGGTTCTCGATGTGAAAATGGTGCGAGACTGCTAAACTTGCTGATCAGAACCGAATGTTTGTCACGAACACAGGCTTCCAGCACCGCAACAAACACCTGCTGACCTGTTATTCAAACGACGACCATACGACCAGTCAGATCGACTACATCCTAGTCAGTTCACGGTTCCGCAGTTGGGTTCATGATAGCAGATCGACGTGTGGCGCCGAGACTGGTAATGCCTATGTGTCTGACCATTTTCTCATCCATATACGCTTGAAAGTGCACCTATCATCTGCGCCCAAAAATTTCACGTGCTAGACACCTCGATGTCACCAAAATCCGGCAACCGAGCACTGCTGAGGCCCCGGACAGACAAATCCGGTCCTGTTTTACTACACGAACAAACGGAGAAGGCAGTAGTGAGTGGTCATCACGGAAGGCATTAGTCTAAGAGGCAGCTGAGAAAATCCTTGGATAGACTCAGCGACGCCGCAGTGATTGGATCAGCGGAAGAACCCTGCAGCTGTCTGCCTCGACAACTCAAGCCAGGTGCTGCAACGATGCTTCCTTCCACCAACTCCGAAAGATGACGGCAAAATCGGCTAGGGAATACTGGAAGAAATATTGGGCTGAAATAGCGACCTCGATAAAGCAGGCCTCAAAAGAAGGTGAAACTCGAAAACTCTACCAAATTATCTGCCAAGTTAGCGGTAGGCCTTCTACACTGAGCGACTCTTATCGTGACGTGAAGGGCAGCTTTATTGCTGAAAACCCGGTCAAGGTCAAGCGCTGGCGTGAGCACTTCGATAACCTTCTCAATTTCAATACCGAGCCCAGGACCCCATCGTTCTCATGTGCAACGGAGTCTCCTTCATCTCTTGCCTATACAATTTCATTTGACCCCCGACTGAAGGAGAAGTCGCTGATGTCATATCAAGGTTGCGCAACAACAAGGCACCTGGAGAGGATGGTATACCCTCTGAAATCTATAAGGCTTGTGTCGACACATTGGCGCCCTGGCTCTATGAAGTGAGTGTACAAGCGTGGAGAGACGAGGTCGTTCCTGATGACTGGGGCTCAGGCATCCTTGTGCCTGTCCACAAAAAGGAAGAATAAACGAGATGCAAAAACTACCGTCTTATCTACGTCGCTGCTAAAATCTTCGCTATTGTCCTTCTCAGGCAATTCTAGGCTGTGCGCGACTCTAGGACGAGGCCCAACCAAGCCGGATTCCGTGCTGGGCGTGGATATGTGGACCAAATATTCACACTACGTCGTATCTTTAGTTACCATAGTTACCAGTAACCGACAGCCATATGCTTTGTCGACTTCGCCGCCGCGTTCGATTCCGTTAATCGTGAATAGTTATGGCGGATAATGGCCCTAGATGGTCTACAATCTAAAATCATCGCCATGATCAGGGTCTATTACAGCTCAACCACTGCACGAGTTCTGGTCCATAACAATCTTTCACAAGCATTCGATATCCGTTCTGGCGTTCGACAAGGTTGTATTTGTCGCCCATCCTGTTCAACTACGCTATCGACTGGATTCTTGGGAAGACCTGCATTAAGAGGACGGTGTTGAGCTTACACCCGGACGTCAGCTGGCTAACCTCGATTACGCAGATGATATCGCCTTACTAGCCTCACACTTTGGTGACCTACAGTCTATGGTGTCGCGGGTGAATGAAGTCGGCTTGTCCATAAACACGGGGAAGACCAAAGTTTTTTTTAACTTGCATCCCTGTCCAAGAAACAGCACCTCTTGAGGTTGGTGGCTGTCAACTTGAAGAGGTGGAAATTTTCAAATACCTTGGGTCGAGTTTGCTGCCGAATAGACAGAGTAAGGATTACATTGTCTCCCGAATCGATACTGCTCGTCGGGCTTTCTCAAGTCTTAGAAAGTGCCTGTGGACCCGACGCGACATTTCTATCGACACAAAGATTCACATATACCGTGTGTCTGTCCGGTCTGTCCTTCTCTATGGTTGTGAACGCTGGGTTACACGCACGGAATATGAGCGAAAACTGGAGGCATTTGATCACCACTGCTTGAGGAACATTCTCCGAGTGAAGCACACGGAATTCGTCTCAAATGAGACAGTCCGCAATCACTGCGCAAACAGCGCAAGGATATCCCAAGCCATCCAAGAACGACGTCTGAAGAGGTGCAGGAACGTTCTTCGTCGCCCACCTTACGATCTCAGTAGTACTGCCCTTGAACCGATTTCACTACCCAATTGGAGACGTCGAAGGGGGTCAGCTCAAAACCTGGCTCGACATAATTCGTCAGAAAAAAGAAATTGTTCTTGGACCTTCGGTATTCGGCGTCCGTCATTGGGAAAGCGAATGGATTGAACTGTTCAGGTCTGCTGCCGCGGATCGTCATGCGTGGATGAGCATAATCAGTGACATAAATCGAGGCCAGCTAGATCAGGCATGGTCGCAGCCGTTACAAGTACAAGTGCATGCTGGTCTGTTTGGCGCACAATGACAGGCCCTTTCATGACGCGTAAGTCAGCAGTATATAGAAGTCGGACCACTTCCTCGCCAATGCCTAGGGCCCGTGCCTGGTACAGACAACATATTCAGTCGAAACTATGAAAATAATGCATTTTGGCGTTTCTTCAACCCTGATATAACTAGAAAATAGTGATAGATGACCCCCATTTCAAGTTTCAGTCTGCTGAACAGCTGACAGAATTCTAGGATTTACCGAAAACGCTTTTGCGACCGGATCAACCAAAGATTCATATCATTTTCCGTCCAGAGAACTTAAGGTAAACTCTACGACGGTTACAACTTCCATCAACTCTGTAAAATGACGGAAACGTCGACAATAGGAGATCGAAGAAACTATTCGCCCAGTGGGGACATGCACATGACAAGCCCAAACTTCGGCGACACTAATCCCAATGTATTCGTCAACTCGTTCGTAAGTCCTATGTAAGAAGGGACTTCGCCATTTAAATGATGACCTCATAGCTTACAACACTGTCTAAATGGAGTGCTAATTCAGCTTCGATGAGTAGATACTCGCCTCCCGGAAGCAAAGACTGGCCTGCCTCCAGTTTATGCAGTATCATGCGACCGTCCATCCACAGAAGAACTAACCCGTACAATATCAGGGCTAGGCGGCAAGAAGACGCTGGAAGAGAAAGGCTGATAGAGTTCACCAGCCATAAATAGACATTAGTTCCCATAATCCATGGGCTGATTGAACCAGCATGTCAACATATTGCATAAGAACTACGTACAATAAAAATCAGTCCTTAACTGAATTATAAGAATAAATACATGCAGTTTGAAGGATAGTAATTTCTTAGATTGACAAAAGCTGATGGACCTGAAAAATATTAATTAGGTCGTCATGGTAGCTTCCAACTAAGATTATATAGCGAGTAGAATATTGCGGAAAAAGGGCATGAATCAAATTTATCCGAAAAAATAGCATAAAACAAGTTTTTCTACAGTACTTCCGACGGGGGAACGGCAACCAACGCGATCAAAGGCAACCATCCGAAGGACAGGAAGAAAAAATAGCTCGGGGCTAATTTGTAGCTAAACAAACATAGTAAGGATGCCATATATAGAACAATTCACGTAATTCGAAGACTTCATTAGCACTTCGAGCACGCACTTAGCCACAGCAATGTCACGAGGATTTTCCAAGTCACCCAAGAAAGACCCCTGAAGTATTTTCGCAATATACTTGCGCAGCCAGTTTAAAAGCTTTTTTCCATGTTCGTATGCTTCAGTTATGCCCTACTGTCCATTCGGCCACCACCAGGAATACTAAGAGGCACCTGGATGCTAAATTCTACTGATCTTATCGGAGGAACATGCTAATCTCCCATGGCCTTATAATCTTGGCGTGCGGCTCCCGAAAAGAAACAACAATGAGTAATGAAGAAAAAATTGTTCGCTGGCCAGAGAAACCGCACTGGAAAATCGGGACATGCCAGAATGGAATTTCACGCGATAGGCAGTGAGTTTTGATATCGTTTTACCAACCCGTGCGTTGCATGGCTTATTATCTCGCAAGATCATGTTTACTATTAAGGCAAGGGAAACCACGTCAAACAAAGGACGTTAATGCAGCATAACAGCCTACTTATGAAACGTACTAAATGTTGTCCTAAGTCTCGACCTACGACAAACACGCAATCGGGAGACGATGCAATGCACGAATTAGGTAAATCAGGTTATCCGAAAAACGCTCCACCGATAAACCGACCTTTAATGATTTAGCCGGAAAACCAATGCAATTCAAAATTATGAGTGTGAAAAACAATAACATAAAAATATAACAAGCAAAATACACATAAAGATGCAACAAATCAAAATAAATGCATATCATTTATGGTAAAATTGTGTCCAGTAGATTTAATCTACTTATATATTGTCTAAATAGTATCCATAATTTACAAATGACAAATTTTGACCTATATTATTATGGTAGTCCCGTCACAAGCATCAAACACCACAAGGAACAGACTGTCATCATATCCCTAAGATTTCCCCTCTAACTTCAACTGGACAGACAACGACCATGATGAGTACGGTCAGTGTTCACACTAAACTTGGATAAAGTCATGTGATTTAGGTTGCTTCACAGACATTCACGAGTTCCCCGGCGAAGATGTGTATACGATTAACTACTGATGCAGAAGTTGGCTAGCAAAGTATTGCGTCTTCAATAAAATCTTTTTTGGTACAGGGTTCAACAGGTACATCAGCCTTCTCCCTTAAATTACAAGAATCAACTTCATCAACTGCGTGAATATGACGGAAGATCGACGAGAAAACATTTGAGCTGCCCTAGGGAACTTCATACTCTGGTCTGTGAATGCGTAAAATTACTGAAAGAACTGGGCAAAAAGCCGATTTAAGCAAATCTTTAATTTTCTCTAGATAGTATATTCGCGCCGCATTGCCACTTTTTAAGCCTGCGTCAAAGGTATATAATGAATCCCGAGTCAACATTTTCGTCGGCAAATGGTCCGTTACAGATACTGCTCAAAACAGGCCGTCTGCTTAGAATAGCGAGACCGGAATATATATGATTCTGCCGGAGACCATTTGGCATGTGTGGATCGACCACCATTAGTGTCAAGCGATCGAATTACGCTGTGCTTCAAGTACTCCCTGTTTTCCAAAATAAATGTACCTGGTTGGGAAAGAAACAATTGAAAAGGGGACTCCGCACTTATGAGAAGACAAATTTCAGAGATATCCTGGGAAACAGAACTAATTGGTGGAAACAATAACGATTGGACGACTTTGAGCACGTTAGTGAAAAGGAACTTTTACTTCAACTGTTCTCTCAGAAGAAAGAAAACCACAAACCGCCGAAGATGAGAAAATCAAACTTGCAAGCCTCTTTTAAGAAAAGAAATTGCTTCTGGAGATGTTGTGGACAAGCCGGCTACGATGCTCACTTACAGGAATATAAGCAGAAACGCAACGTTTGTAAAAAAAAACGGGGCTACTAAGCTGCGAAGGAAGTTCGAACTAAAAATACTGCGAAAATCGACAGAATACCCCAAAATGCTATATGGCTACATACCGGGTATGAAGAGAACTCAGGAAATGATTTCTGCCCTCAGGTCTGCAGACGGAAAACTGGAGAGCGACGACCAGGTTAATGCATTCCTTCTTTCCAAATTCTTTCAGACCGTCTTAACCCGAGAGCCATATAATTTTGCTGCTATTCCACCCGTTTGTCAACCAAAGTTTAACCCTCCTTTCCCTTCCTCCTCCTCTACCTCATTCACAACAGAGGACCGACCATGGTTAGAACCGAATTGCTCCGTAAAAAGCCTGCCAAGTCGTCTGGGCCGTATAGAATTCCTGCATTTGCACATAGAGAACTTGCTGACTGACTATGTGTGACACTGTCCATCATATTCCAAAAGTCCTTTGAAGAAATCAAACTCCCAGGAAAATGGAACTGTGCAGTCATCGCCCCGATCTATAAAGGAAGTTCACGACTGGACTGTGAAAATTACCGCTTTGTCAGTTTAACTTGCATAGCGTGTAAAACAATGGAGCGTATTATCAAGAGGCACTTAATGCACTATCTGTAAAACAACCAAAACTTATTCGATGTTCAACGCGACTTCCGTCTAGGACGTTTCTATCTCAAGAGTGCCCGTCAGTCGCATGAGAAATAGACAATAGCCACAGTTAATGGTTATCAAGCAGATGTTGTATTTTTTGACTTCAAGAAGGCCTTTGATAGCGTATCACATGGGCTTCTTTTACAGAAGATTTGAAATGTAGGAATTCGAGGAAAACTTCCTGATTGGATCAAGAGTTTCTTGTCTTTCAGAGTATAGATAGTTGTTGTTCGAAACTCTAGCTCAGAATGGGCAAAAGTAGAAAGAAGTGTTCCACAGGGTTCTGTTTTGGGCCTCTACTCTTCCTAATCTAAGTGAGCGACTGTCTCAATGACCTAGATTTTAGAGTTTTCATGTTCGCAGATGGCATTAAAATATGGATTTAATTCAACTGCGGTGACGACACAAAAGGGATGCGATCAAATATCGAAACACTAAGTGCCTGGTCAGCCAGTTGGATTCTTAAGTTTAATGTATCCAAGTGTGGGATCCTACACATAAGCGCCGGTCGAAAAGCACCTCGGAAACACCAGTTCTTTATTAATGACACTGCAGTAAAAACAGGTGGAAACGCAGAAAAATTTGGGCATGTGGACAACTGCGAATTTGATGCTCTCAGATCACTGTAAGAAAGCAGTCCAGAAGGCAACATGTACACTGCATTGTATCAGACGTTCGTTTAAAATATTCTCCCTGATCTCTTCGGCAAAGTCCTTAGCGTCTTCGTGAGATCACATTAAGATTACGACTGGATATGCTTGAGGAAGAAAGAAGTTGACCTTCTTGAACAGGTGCAACGGAGAGCAGCAAAGATGGTCGACGGTCTTAAGACTTTACCGTACTAAGACAGATTTAAAAAGCTTGACTTATTTCCTCTTTCGTACAGGCACTAACGGTGTAGCTTGCTTTGGTCATTTCGGATTATCCGGGGCCAAGATTCCTCCCTGAGATCAGAGGATTTATTCGAGTTTGCCTGCACAGCTATTCTGCGTGGTCATCCTTTCAAGATAAAAAGCGAATGCACGCGATTGGAACCCAGAAAGTTTTATTTTCAGCCAACAAGTGGTACGACCTTGGCACTCGTTACCAAGCGAGACGATTATCACTGACAGCATTTATAAGTAAATAAATAAATAAATTGTTTATTTAAGGCCCAGAGCGCCCCATTATTACAAACTTACTATCGCTGTAAAAATAAATACAATGTGGATAATTGCTGCACTATGTGAGCAGCCTTATGCACAGCAGAAATAAGTAGGATGGTAGGCATATCCGATTCAGAACGATTTGCCCTTTTTATAAAAATAGTTAACAATCTTTGAAATATACAGTGAACTAGAAAAAAACACAAAAAACTCCTACGGTTTAACCGGGAGTGGAGTTCAAAAAGCCACAATTTAAAAAAAACTAAGAGAAAATTCTTTTTCTTTAAAAAATTAAAAGCTGAATTTGATGGGATTGGTACGATGCAATGGGATAGTACTGTGATGTTGCTGACAACGTATGAGGGTTCGGAACGCTCTTTGTCAGGTGAGGGATAATATAACAGTCAGAGCTTCTGTTTATAACCACCATGGATGTGAGAGAGGAGGAACTCATCGTGGACAACTGGGTCGAAACGAAGAGGGGATAGAAGAGGTCACGAGACCATCACCGATATGCGACCTTGCTGACTGCATAGTCCACTAACAAAGAGGCGAGAACATCAGAACCCGCGACTGTGGTTAGATAAGTAGGAACCAATGAAGTCAAATAGAGGCGGCCGGATACCGAGAGCTTCCAGTTTCACCATAAGACGTCGGTGCTATACCCCGTGGCGCGTTGTTTGAAATTGGTTTCGAATTTCAAGTACCTCGAGCCTACGAGTTTTTAGTCTCTACCTCAGTGTAGAAGACACGGTGTTGGAAAATCTATTAAAGAATTGTCTTTATATTCCTCTGAGTTTGTAAATTGCAACTTGGACCCTCGATCTTTGCTGCTTTCTGAAACTCACGCCGGCTGTGTGATCCCTGCATCTGCTCTCAATCGCGGAATAGACTCAAACCAAAGGCTGAGTCCTTATATTTTCAAATTCTTATTGTTGAAAACTACGCTGACTCTCTGTTAATTTTGTAGCAATTATAACATGCAAAACTCAAGTTCCATAAGTTAATTTTCACAAAAAAATGGTCCACGACCAAGCTGCTTGGGACCGTCACTCGGCGCCTCTACCCACTCAGCCATATTGGCAGGGGATCTTGTTAAGCAAGTTAATGGACAAACAGAAAACAATTTAACTATCGTTATTCTGCTATTTGTTCACCTCCCGCTAAACGGGGTAACAGTTCAGTAAGCTTAACTAATGTAGCTTACGAAGACGAAACATGTATGGGGTGTTTCAGCCTCCAGCAGAAATTCTCAGAGATGGAGCAGGAAATAAGGAATCTAAGACAAGAAATAGATAACTTAAAAAAATCTATATCTTGCCCAACTGCTAAAAAAGCTCCTGTTCGTAATAAACCTACAACAAAGCAAAATTCGTATTCATTTATAGCTTCTTCAAGCTTACATAAAAGTCACATTAAACATATCGCGACTGCTGGACCCGGTAAACCAGAGGAAATTTCGCTACTTCCGAAGGGAGCCCCATCTAGTCCTTGCGCCACTCTACCGGTACTTAGTTCGGGTAGCATCAGCACTAATCTGGCTTTACCGCCCATCGCTACATCACTGGTAGACGTTGCACCAACATGCGATGTTGAAGAGGTTGGCGAGTTTGTAAAGCCAAAGAAGAAAAGGTCTAAGAAGAACAAGTCGTGCAGAGACTAGGCTCTAGCCTGCCCAAAATCCAGCTCATCTGGACCTATCAGGCAAAGTGAGCTGGTTACCAGTACTCACTCAGCTGAAAGATCTGAGTTACAAACGGGCCTCGATTGAGTCGAAAACAGAATGAAGTCATTAAAGGTGTCCCGGAGTCGGCTTCAATTATTCCAAAGGAGCGAGTTAAACATGACCTGGAACTCCTTCAATTGTATGCAAAAACGCTGCTGACGGACGGCGAGTACATTCATATTCTCAATGCATATAGAATAGGGAAGGCTCTGTCTACACGCGATTCAAATCCTCGACCAAGACCTCTTAAATCATCTTGGAAAACGAAGCACAGGCACAGCTGTGCTACAGAGAAAATCAACCCTGCGGGGTCCGCATTCTGAAATGTTTTTTCAACCGGAATATGGGTTGAAAGATCGAATGAAAATGCGACAGCTAACAATAGAACTGAAAACACGAAAATCTAATGGCGAGGCGAATCTAAATATAAGGGATGGACAGATAGTTCAAGTGAAAAGAGCATTTCTCTGGCCGAAGGCAGTCACCCTGACAGCCTAACTGTCCCGTTTCAGAAACCAAAAACGTTCCCGCTTTAACTAATCGTCCTCAATGCCAGATCTCTGCTTAATAAGATGCCTTTGCTCCAGACTTTGCTTTTCATCCACCGCCCGGACATTGTAATAGTTACAGAGACATGGGCAACACCCTGTGTATCCGACTCTGAATTCTCTTTCTAGGCTACGCTTACATTCGGAAGGATCGACACGAGGGCCGTGGCGGAGGAGGCTGTATCTATGTTAGGCAACCACTTACATTTTTTCCATTGGACTTTTGCCAATTTACCGCGGTAGATGAGAGCTGTTGGCTCCGAGTAGTCCTAAAAGATAACTACTCTTTACTCGTTGGTAGTGTCTATCGCATACCCAATTCCAGCGAGGATTACGATCTTTGTCTCTCGCTGGCATTTCACGCCGCAGCTGACTTAAATCTGAAGTACTGCTTGATTGCAGGTGACTTCAATCTACCTGAAGTTCACAAGGTAGTTGATTTTCCAACCCGAGGATCAAACATGCTTGATCTTATTTTTTTGTAGAGGTTGTCAGCCATTGTCAGTGTCACCTTTAGATCCACTTGGGAATTCTGATAATACTATAGTTCTTTCTACACTAGAACTAGAGGCTGCTGAAACGTTTTCCAAAAAAATATAGCTTTTTCCGTGATTTCAGATCAGCAAATATGAGGGAATTGCTAACACACCTAAATTCCCACAACTGGACTAACTTCTTTGTATGTTCGGATGTGAATTTTTGTACTGATACTTTTTACAAAGTTCTAGGTCCACTCATTTCTCGTTTTTGTTCCCCGTAAGAAAATAATTAATGTCAAGGATGAAGTCTACCTCCCTTTATCATTCCGCCGTAGACTGCGTAGACTCTCCTGTCGTTTTCATCTACAAAACGACACCTCCGTCCTGCCCGTGATCTTCGAAGATCTTCGAAGAGGCTAAGAGGCTGTCTGACGAAAAACAGACAAGCCGATGAGGTTACCTTTGCCGAAAACCCTTCGTTAAATGTTGCGAAGCTTTTTTCGCGCACACTAAAACGCAGAGAAAAACGCAGCACCCCGTACTTCGAGATGCTTTAGGAAACCCAATAGCTGACGCTAAGTTGACTGCTGATAGCTTCAATGCTTTCGTGTCTAGAATGTTAAGTGAACATACCATCGCGCCCTTTTCCTAACATCCGGGTTTTGGACCGGTAACGTCCTCGAAACCATTAACTTTTACCCTCTGGGACGTGACCGTAGCCATTCGGCGTTTTCGTCAATCTTACAGTCCAGGACCAGATGGCGTCCCGGTTAGCGTTCTAAAGGCGGATGCAAACGATATATTTCCGTCCCTTCTGCATAAGATATTTAATCTTGCTCTTGAAAGTGAAACTTTCCCTACTTTATGAAAGGCATCCCACATACTGCCTATTCCGAAACACGGACAACCTACGTCATTTGACAACTTTAGACCAATAAAAATACACTACCAGCAGTCTCGAAGATCTTCGAGTCCTTGATCAAAGAAAAGATGATGTGTCACCTAAGAGAAAATAACCTACTTAATGCGGCTTAGCATGGTTTTCTCGAAAAAAAGGTCTTGTGACACTTGCCAGCTCTCTTTCTTTGATTATGTGCTACAATCTAGAGACAGCGGTTTTGCAATTAACACCGTTTACTTCGATTTCACTAAGGCTTCTGATCGTGTTGACCATGATCTCCTTCTGCTGAAACTTGCCTCCTTCGGCATAGATAACAAGCTTCTGAACTTAATATTTTCCTATTTGAATGCTCGCGCACAACGGGTTAAAATTTCTGATGTTATCTCCAGCCCCACGCATGTGAGGAGCGGAGTTATTCAGGGCAGCGTGCTCGGTCCGCTTCTATTTTGCCTCTTTGTCAACGATGTTCCTGATTGTTTTCAGTATGGTAGGCCCTTTATGTACGCTGACGATTTAAAAGTTGCCTATCGATATAAACCGGTTGATCGCAACATCGTGCTTGAGCTCTTAAAAAGGATCTTCAGGCCTTTGCTCAGTGGTGTCGCACATGGCGCCTCTCACTTTCTTGGCGAAAGTGCTCCGTGATGGTTATTGGCGACAACCATCAGCCCCACCTAAGCATAGACGGTCACGATCTAAACGTGCCCCGACTTATAAAGGATCTGGGCATATCATATTCTAGTAGTCTTAATCTGTCAGAGCACTGCGCCCTGATTGTCTCGAAAGCACGCCTAACTACTGGGTTTATTCTCAGAAATTTAAAAACCGTCAAAATTAGAATCAGCCTCTATAAAATGTATGTCAGGCCTAGTCTGGAATATTGCTCGTTTCTATTTAGTCTTCTGCACGCTAGTGAACGAAAGAAGATAGAATCAGTCCAGCACTTCTTTACAAAAAGAGTTTTCTATTCAGATCACCGAAACCTGTCCTATCACCAACGTTGTGAGCTTAAAAGCCTTGACCCGCTGTGGCTTCGCAGATTACAGAAGGGACTTTTTTTACTGTTCAAACTACTAAACAGTCGTACATTTAACCCCCTTATATCTCTGAGGCACCTCGACCACTCTCAGCGCACCAGTCATCGAGATGTATTTTTATTTCTTCCTTTGGCACGCACAGTTAGATACCAACAGTTTTTTCGGTAAACGCTATAGCAATCTGGAATAAGTTACCTAGAAGTATCAAAATTCAGCAAAGCTATCCCTTGTTTACGCGAACTGTCACTAGTTTTCAACATTCAGGACACCTTCCAAAACTTTTGGGTGCTGACTCTGTGGAAGCCCTCTTCGGTTCTGATTGCGTTCATGGACTCTGAGTCCTGTGCTGGTCTTCATGCTGAGGGCAATATTACTGGCTCTGCAGACCTCAATCGGCTTATTTCTCAGTCGACAGGGAACAGCCGCTCGCCGAAATACCTGCTGGTGCAGAAAATCGGATCCGTAACACTGAATGGAGAGGTTCTTCACCGGGCACCTGTGTTAACGCGCCCCTGTCCAGAACTTTAATTACTTAATAAGCTGCAGTGTTTTCTCCTGAAAACACCTGAAACAACGATCAGGAGTTTTTGTCACTGTCAGCTTGACCCTCTACTGTATATATTTTTTGACCTTGCCTGTAAACTGTCAATAAATAAATAAAATAAAATAAAAAGTTTTTACTCAGGTCAAAGTAGATCACAACCATTGACTGCTGTTCATTTCGAAGGGAAGTTACGAGGTTACGAAAAGCTAAGTAACACACTTCGCATGATCTTCCATGTAAAAAACAATATTGCGAGTCGCTTAAGAGCTTATTTTATAAGAAAAATCGAAAATTTGAATAAATATAATTTTTCAAGAATCTTTGCTAGAGCCGAGGATTCGTGAATGCCTCGATAATTATTTACGTCCGATCGAGTTCCCGACTTGAAAACAGGAAGAATAATAGATGTCTTTCATTAGTCAGGAAAGAATATGTGTAAAAGATAAACTGAGAATATGTGGCTAACCAATCAGGGAATTCTCGGCCCTCTCTTAATAACTGAGTTTGAAGTACCATCAGTCCTCGAAGAGTACGATTTTTTTAGACGAATTAGTTACTTACAAAATTAGTTCTATGGAGAAATCAATTGGTGCTGATAACATTGAATGAGGATGCCTAAATATAAGAACCGGTTCAGATTCCATCGTAATATGATTTGCAAAGAACGCACTCAACAATTCTGCTTTGTCAGAGTTTCTGAGAACGAAGTTTTCATCTTCATTTAGTAATGAAAGAATTTCATGACCTCGTTTACAGGAGGATTGACGACGGAACAGTTGAGCAACAGATTTTGCAGAGTTTGGCTCGCTAATTGCGCAAGATTCCCTATGTCTGTCACGTGCAAGACGAATCTAAGAGGCTTTTTCAAAAATTCATAGATGTAAAGATAACGAACTAGAAGTTTTATCTTTTAACTGCCCCCTCAATTTATTTAGTCTAGGCTTAAGAATGTGAGGGACGGTGGATTCCGAAGCGTAGGGCTTGACCATTTTGAGTGGTGCGAATTCCAGGATGTTATTCGAAACGACTGACATGAAGTCACGAAGACTTGCAGCGTTGTTCATTGAGGAGAGATGCTGCCAGTCCAATGAGTCCACAAAGTTACTAATTAAGCTCATATCTGCGAGGTCAAAAGTATTATAGGTAGGAACGGCACTAGCCTTTTTCGATGAGAAAATCGGAAGGCAACAGTGAATTTATGTATGGTCACTTTGGAAGAGACCCTGCTTAAAATCAATGAAGAGGGGAGCAATGTCGTTTGTGAAAATCAGATCTAAAATATGCTTGCCTCTCGACGAAGAACGGACAAGCTGGGAGTAATTAGAAAAAATAGTTGTATCTAGGAAAGGCTGAAATCTTGGTGGACAAAAGTTTCAAATCCAGTCGATTTCAGGAAAATTAAAATCCTAGAGATTATTTTAATGTTAAATTTGAACTCTAAAACCAATTTAAAAATTTCACAAAGTTTTGCATCATCATCCGATGATGAATTAGGCGGGTTGGAAATACATCCGAGAATCGCTTTTTTT
>WEDG01005922.1:0-95157 GCA_017591395.1 Schistocephalus solidus
CCAAGGCGATAAATGAGGCAGGAGCCAGCTTTCATTCTCCGAAGTCATAGAAATTTAAGGTAAGTTAGCTGGCACCTATTCGAGTAAGAGGTAGTTGAAAGGGTTGGAGGTAAGAGTTTCCGGGTCAAGTGTCTTTGGACCTTTTCAATTTTGGAACGGCCACACTTGGTCATTTAAACCAAAAATCGACAGCAAATTTCACGCATGGGAAGGACAAACATTTGATAAAGTCTTAATTTAATTTTTGTAAGGTAGAACTTATAAAAGATAAAGCCACAAATCAGGGCAGCTTTGGCTGTTATTCTATCGGCATGAGGCGACAGATCTAAATTAGTAGTGTAGCTTAAACCTAATTCCTTGATGATGGAACATTTAGTCATTGGGTTGCCTTGCAAAATAACTGGTTGTGGTAGTCTTCCAAGCCCGAAGCACATGTAACGACACTTAGAAGGGAAGAATTACAATTGCCATGTTGAGCTTCACGCGCACAGAGCAAACAAGTCTGTATGGATTTCTTTTAAGCATCGTTTGGCCTAAGATTTATAGAAGGAATATACGCATTCAAGATCGTCCGCATAAATAAAAGAATTGGAGTGTTTAGTTGCTGATGAAATATCATTAATGTTAAACAAAAACAAAAGAGGACCTAGCATGGTGCCTTGAAGGACAACGCTTACAATTGGGATCTCAGCTGAAAATGAGAACCCTTCTAAGACCTTTTGTTTACGATTAGTAAGATATGACGTAATGAAATCGATAAGGTGACTAGGAAGTCCTACAGCTTCTAGCTTAACTATGAGTCTCCTATGAGCACTTTGGCAAATGCCTTACTAAGAGCGAAATAGATAACGACTACAGAAAGATGATCATTACGAAGAGATGTTAATAGATTAAGAAAGCCAGGTGACATGTTTCACAAGAGCGATCGGGATGGAAGCAATGTTGGGAATAGCTAAGAAGTTGAGTGAGTATACAAAAATCTGTAATTTATACGGCAATTCGTTTTTGAAAGAGCTTAGCAAGAGATCATGTTTTATGACCACTGGGATACTTTTGAACATCCAAGCGTAAGCCCGATTTAAAAATTGGAATAATAATAGAAGTTTCCCAATAATCAGGAAAGAAGCCATGCTCGAGAAAAACTGAGAACACTTAACTCAGCAAATAGAGAAAATCCCTTGTCTGTTTTATAAGGAAATTTGGGATGTTTTCGGTTTCAAATTAATGTGATCGATTAAGTTGGCTTATCTGTTTCTGAATATTTGTAGGAACGAAATCGATGTTAGTGAGCAGCTCATGAGACGTCTGGGTGATCGAAGGGATGAGATTGGTTTCGAAGGTAAACTGTTTGTCAAAGAAGGAATTTAACAATTTAGCTTTGTCGATATCCTCTGTAATGAAATCGCTATTGCAATCGAGTAAGTTCGGAATGACTTTGTGAGATTAAGCGGAAGAACGGAGGCGGACCACTTGAGCCACAGATCTGGAAGTATTCTCATCACTAATTGCTCGAGACTCCCTTTGCTTATCTCGCGCGATCCTCATTTGAAGATAATTCAAATATTTGTGCAAAATATAAATAAATAAATTATAAATAAATTGTATATTTAAGGCCCAGAGGGCCTCGTCATTTCAAACTTAGTATCGCGGTATAAATAAATACAATGTGGATAATTGCTGCACTATGTGAACAGCCATATTAACAGCAGAAATGAATAATATGGTAGGCATATCCGATTCATAACGATTTGCCATTCTAAAACAAAAGTCAACAAACTTTGGCATACACGGTGTACTAGAATAGTAGCAGTAAAAAAACTCCTACGGTTAAATCGGAGGTGGAGTTCGGCGAGCCACCAATTAAAAAAAACTAGGAGAAAATAACTGCTTCACAAAAAAATTAATAGCTAGATGCAATGGGATAGGATTGTGATGTTGCTGACAACGTATGATGTTTCGGAACCGACAAAGAACTTATTAACGGATCCTTTAGCTGCTTCCGTAATATTTTAAGCTGATTTTGAAGAAAGAGTGGCACAATGGAAGAAGCAGTATTAGATTAAATGATCATTTGTGGAATGAAATCTAGGAGGCCTTCTCTTAGGCCTTGCAATTTATCGTGGAAAAAACGAAGATGATTATTTACAGAAGCTTGGCCAATCCAGATTGTTTGCTAAATTATTTAATAATTCTTTGTTAACATGAGCAATGTCAAAATAGGAACGTTTTATTTCTGGCTTAACAGAGGAGGAGACTTGAAAAAAAACAATGAATTAAAGCGTGATCACTTGTAAAAAGGTTTTGATTGACGCAATTAGTAAAAATTAATTCTAACATACTATCTTTTCTAGTCACTGAGCTGAATAATTGAGACATTTTTGAAAAATAAACCACGTGCAACAAGTTCTCACATTTTGGCGGAGCCATATTTGCATGCCATCCGATTTCTTGGCAAATTAAAATCTCCTACGATTATTTTGACATTAAACGGAGCTTCTGCAATTTTTTCAAAGAGTTCAGAGAGCTGACTTACATTGCCGGAATAACAAAGAGGATTATAAACACAGCTAATTATGGTTTTTTACTTGTGCCGGAGGGCGACTGAAACGAAACAAGTATTTCCAGAAAACGTAAAAATGCTAAGAATACTAAGGATGTATAAGAGACGAGCTAACAACCACCGCCTCGTTTATCAACGCGCTCTTGTTGATATAAACTAAAATTATCTTAATCGAGCATCGAATCTGAAATAAGAGCATAAGCCTAAGATTCTGTAATGCGCATAATATCTGGGTCACGACTGACCCCGCGTTGAGTGAAACTATACTGAGCGTATTTGTGGAACTCGGAATATGCGCATAAGTGTTTATAAAAAGGGAAGACTTGGTGGTGAGGAAGTAAACTGCAGGGAGGAAGGTGCGGGCGGAAAGTAAAATTGCTGCGTTCTACAATTAGCTAAGCTGTTACTGTTAACTCAATTAGGATTATTGTAGAGAATTATATTTGGGTGGTATCCATTGAGCGGAAGGCTATTTTCTGCGTTAGTGAAAATAGGAGAAGGCCTTAAAATAGGATTTTTAGGAATATTGAATAATAGGAGGGGATAATAAGATTTTAAAATGGAACAAATTGTTTTGGAAAACTGTTACCATAAGGGGTATAGTTAATTAATTGGGGAGCCTGAGAATTTGTTTGGTTCGGATGATTACTAAGGACATTTTGGGTATCGATAGTATATGCTGGAGGGTAAGAGGTTTCCCAAATGTAATGACGTTTTTCTTTTTGGAACTTAAATTAGGAGCATACTTAGACTTGACCAGGTTATTGATACGTTTAGTAGATTGAACAGCTGAGACCGGAGTGGATAGCGTGGAATGGGAACGAGTCGGACTTGACCCAATTTTTTGGATTAAGTCAACAGTAGGAATACAAGAAAAACTAATTTGAAACGGAGAAGCAGTCGGTCTTGGCATTCTAGATGGAGTCACTGACATTAAAAGCGGGCTAACGACACGGCTGGTAGCTACTGAGTTTGAAATTCGTCTTTGCGAGAAAGAAGGCGTTAAGGGATTCGCTGGAAGAAAGGTGAAGGGTAAAGTTAAGAAGTTGTTTTTAACCGGGCATCAGAGGAGATTGCGGTACCGTCTCATTGGGGTTTGCATAGCCATGACCAGACTTATGGATAAAAGACTTAGAGGCTGACGACCTATGCGAAAGGGGAGGCGCGTTCCTTCGCTCCATCGGTGTAAGATCCCGAAAAAGGAAACATTTTGCAACTTCCAGATAACAAGAAATGTGACCTCGTTGTGCAAAGATCGAGTCTACCTCGATTGGTGAAAAAAGGTGACAAATATAGGTGAATTTTTGCTACGTGAGGAGAGGCGTTTGGCTTCCGCTTTGTTGTAGTTGAAGCTGCACGAGAGCAGGAAGTCTATGGCAACGTTAAAAGGTCGTCTGTCTCGGGAAACATTTTTTTAAAAGAAAATTCAAATTTCTTTTCTGTCGGTCTAGTGTTTCACTGGCAACCAAATGGATGAAAGAGTCCAGATGCTGACATTCCTGAGAGCGAACAGCCTATATGTCACCGTCGAATAAGTCCTCCAGTATAAAGAGAACTGATCCAAACTTAAAGATAAAATCATAACAATTTTGTAAGGCAGAGAGATCAAGCAGCTTAGCTTTAACAATTGGTTGTATATGCATAACACTGCGATGACTACTAGATGCAACTAAACGACGCTTCGGTTCAATGGCTGAGAGCTTGTGACGAGCTGAGATTTTTGTTCTAATTTTTGCTAGGAGGAGGCTTTAATTTGGTTAAACTTCGAAAAAATCCGTCAAATGATTTTCTGCGACAATTATTTTTCCAAAATTTTAACTAGAGACCTTTATACGTGCTTGACAAAACTTCAACGCTTCGGTTCAATGGTTGAGAGCTTGTGACGAGCTGAGATTTTCGTTCTCATTTTTGCTAGGATGAGACTTTAATTTGGTCGAACTTAGGAAAAATCAGGCAAATGATTTTCTGCGACAATTATTTTTCGAAAATTTTAACTAGGGACCTTTATCCGTGCTTGAGAAAACTTCTAAGTATAACTTCTTAGATCCACCTGACTAAACATGAGGCCATATCGGGTGAAAAATATGACTCTAAAGGTTCACGCCTGTAGGAGAGGACGGGCACCACAGGTATAAGCAGGTGATTTAGTGTTAAAAGTGCACAGTTTTATCCAAATTAAGGCAGTAATTTAAGCCCTGGATGAGGAAATCTTGAAAAAATATAATTTTCACTTATCTTTCAAAAACGGGCTGCATGCCTTGCCCTTGACCTTGATCTTATGTTGCGGCTGGGGACTGCTTTGCCCATTCGGAAAGCTTATTGCATGGTGAAAATTTCCTTTTTCTTACGGACTTAAGTGGCATATTCATGAAGCAGATCTATATCGTGTGTCACTCGCTCCTTCGGAATACTGGACGTGGATTCCGGGACACCGCGTATTACGAAATCACGCTTACGATTTGCGGGCGAGGTGCTTATTTGCCCGCCTAAGCTAGGGTGGGCGTTCACAGAGGTGGCATTACTCGTGGATGCTGGCACTTCAACATGAGAGTGATTCGTGTCCAATGCTGGTGTTCTGTGACTTACATTTTTGTATGACATATTACCTTTTCATTCCTAAACTCGTTTATTCATTTTCTGGGATCCCTGCTGGTTGCCCCCTCTCCTTACTAGGGACTGTTTAACGGCTACACCAAGCTCCGTAGACCTAGCTTCATATTCCTTATTGGATGTGATGGCTGCGGAAGCTGTGCATGCGTATGGGCATTTGTCTCCCTCATGTTCCATCGATAGGGCTGCTTCTGTTCGGGTAAAATACGAGGACGTTTGTTCGACTTCTCTATCTCCATCTTCAGCCCTTGCATGTCCTTTTCAATCTCCGAAATTTTTTGAAGTATTTTAAAGCATGTTTCACATGCTTCGTCCTCGTAATTGACATCCGAAAGAACATATTAAAATCTTGGTCCACTTGGCGGGAGGTGACTTTAAGGAAACATGTCCAGAAATGAGGTCATTCGTATTATGATACGTGTTTATTTAAGCATTTAAATATAAATCAGCGAGTTCGTCGTGCGGCGATATCTTAGTGGTATCAAGGTTTCCACTAGCTGGTGCCCTTGTTCGAACCTCGGTGGTACCATGTTTGTTGCACGCTTCCCGAATGGTATATTTATGACTTCCATGATAGATCGCAAAAACTATAAAGGATGTTAATAATGTAGGACAAAGGTTTTATTGGGAGCAACTTTATGAATAAAATATCGAAATGACAGCTCTCTGTTGACAGTATCTGTTGCAAAATGATGGAGAAGATTCTCAAAACGGAACTGATGAGGCATCTTGAAGAAAATAACTTGCTAAGTTTATATCAACATGGATTTCGAAGTGGTCGATCCTGCCTCACAAACCTGCTCACATCCATGGAAAGTTGGACAAAATCATTAGAAATGGCTTTGTCAGTCGATGCGGTCTACATTTACTTTAGCAAAGCCTTTGACAGGGTTCCACACAAATGTCTGATCTTTAAGCTCCGTCAAATGGGTGTGACTGGTAACCTACTCAAATGGTTGGCCGACTTTCTCACAGACAGGCGCCAGCGTGTTTGTATCGGAGACACCAAGTCTCACTGGGAAACCGTTCACAGTGGAGTTCCGCAGGGCAGCATTCTGTGTCCCATTTTGTTTCTGATATACGTAAACGTCTGCTTGGATTGTCTGACATGCGAGAAGGTAATGTTCGCTGACGATTTGAAGTTATGGAACTCGATTGAAAAACCGGAGGATGCGCGGAAATTACAACAAAACTTAAATCGCTTGCAAACATGGTGTGATGAGTGGCTGCTGAACCTTAATCTTAACAAATGCCAAATAATTCGACTGCGGTCTAGTTCCAGAAGGATGATTAGGTTTGAATACCAGTACTTTATCAGTGGTCACCAACTCCAGGAGGTAAATATTCTAAAGGACTTGGGTATATGGATAACACCAACTCTCAAACCATCGTCGCACTGTGCGAATATTGCAAAGAAAGCTATGTGTATCTTAGGCGCAATCAGGAGGTCCTTCGTTAATTTTGACGGAGAGCTTTTTGGGCGCGTGTTTGGAACATTTATCCGGCCGGTGTTGGAATATTGCGTTCAGGCGTGGCACCCTTGGACGAAAAATGACTACGCTCTGCTGGAGAAAGTTCAACGTAGGGCAACGAAACTAGTCAAAGGATTGAAATGCCTACCCTATGAGGGCCGCCTAGCAAGACTTAAAGTTTTTCCTTTCTCTTATAGGCAATACAGAGGGGATATGATCTTAGTCTTCAAACTTGTCAGAGGAGTTGATTGTGCTCTTCAGATGGCCGACATTTTTGAATTGGCAAACATGAAAAGTCTCCGAGGTCACCAATACAAACTGAAAAGAAATCACGCCAAACTTGAAGTGCGGGCCAACTTCTTTTCCCAACGGGTGATTGACGAATAGAACAAACTGCGAGCCTCAGTTGTTCAGGCTGAAAGCGTAGAAATGTTTAAAAGAAGACTTGGTGCATTTTTCCTTGATGAACATATATTTAGTCGACAGCAATGATCGATATACTAAAACGACTATCGCCATGTAACATTTGCTTGTTTTGGTAGTGTCTATCTGTAAATAGGGTTTTCAAAGGCTTTGCCTATCTTCCTTATATATACTGAATTATACTGAATTATAGACTGGAAGATCTCATGGAATTACTGGCGAGAAGTGCACAAGAGGAGGATATCGGACGTTTACGCTATTGTCCTGCAGTAGTCTTATGAGGATGAAGAGTTTGTCGAATAGAATCCAACGCTTTAGAAATTTAGTCCGCAAGAGTGACCAGTAAACTGAAATCTCGAAAGGAGTAAATTCCACGTTTGAAAATTTTAAACCGAATTCGAAGGGCGGGGCATACCAGCTGAGTGAACCATCGTGTTTGAGCTCTTAAAAAAGGATCTTCAGGCCTTCGATCAGTGTTGTCGCACATGGCGCCTTTCGCTTTCTTGACACAAGTTCTCCGTTATGATTATTGGTGATAACCATCAGCCCCAGCTAAGCAAAGACAGGCACGACCTTTATGTGCCTGGATTTATAAAAGATCTTGGCATATCATATTCTTATGATCTAAATAGGTCTCGAAAGTATACCGAACTACCGGGTTTATTCTCAGAAATTTAAAAACCTTCAATAATAGAAACAGCCTTTGTAAAATGTATGTCAGACATAGTCTGGAATACTGCTCGTTTTTATTTAGCCTTCTACACACTAGCAAACGGAAGAAGAAAGAATCAGTACAGCACTGCTTTACTAAAAGAGTTTTCTCATCAGAACACTGAATCCTGTCCTACTAAAAGCTCTGTGAGCTTACTAACCTCCACCCGTTTTGGCCTCAGAGATTACAGAAGGGACTTTTTTCTCTTGAAAATTTTGAACAGTCGTATCTTTAATCGCCTAGCTCCTATGAATCAACTTGTCCGCTCTCGGCGCAACATGCATCGATATGTCTTTTATTTCTTCGTCTGGCACTTCCTAGTACTTTAAAGTTTTGACTCAGTGGAATCTTTCTTCCGTTCTGTTGGCGTTCGATGACTCTGAACCCTGTGCCAGGCTTCATGCTGAGGGCAATATTGCTGGCTCTGCAGACCTTACTCGGCTTATTTCTTATTCAGTTGACAGCGAGGAGTCGTTCGCCAACATATCAGCTGGTGCCGAATACCGGATCCATAGCACTGAAAGGAGAAAGACTACAGCGTGCACCTGTGTCAACCCTTCCCCGTCCCGAACTTAAACCATTAAATGAGCAGCAGTGTTTTCTCCTTAAATCTACTTGAAAGAACGATCAGGAGTTTTTTTCTCTGTCAGCTATATTATCTATGCTATATCTCATTTTGACCTTGCCTGTAAGTTAATAAATATTCCAACGGACTTAATCTTTCCCAGCATCGCGTCCTGATATTCTTTAAAGCGCAGAAAACCACGATAGGCTTGGCATGGAATACTGCTCATTTATATTTAGCCTGCTGTGCTCTAGTGACGGTAAGAAAAAAGATTTGGTCCAGAATTTTCTGATAAAAGTATTTTAAATAAATAAATAAATTGTATATTTAAGGCCCTGAGGGCCCCAGCATTACAAACTTTGTATCGCGGCATAAATAAATACAAATTGGATAATTGCTGCACTAAGTGAACAGCCATAAGAACAGCAGAAATGAGTAGTATGGTAGGCACATCCGATTCAGAACGATTCGCAATTTTTAAAACAAAAGTCAACCATCTTTGGAATATACGGTGAGCTAGGAAAGAAGCAGGGAAAAAACTCATACAGTTAAATCGGGGGTGGATTTCGGCGAGCCACCAATTTAAAAACACAACTACGAGAAAAAACTGCTTCTCTAAAAACTTAAAAGCTAGAGTTTATGGGATTGGTTCGATGCAGTGGGATAGTATTGTGATGTTGTTGACAACGTATGAGGGTTCGGAACGCTCCTTGTCGGGTGCAAGGTAATATAACAGCCAGATCCACTGTTTACAACCGTCAGGGAGGTGAGGTAAGAGGAACTTAGCATAGACAACAGGAGCAAAACGAAAAGAGGACAGTAGAGGTCACGAGATCATCACCGAGATGCGACATTACTGACTGTATAGTTCACCAACAAGGTGGCGAAAATATCAGAACCCGCCACGATCATCGACAGATCCCGGAGACCATTGTATGGGTCGCATAAAAGGAGGAAAGTATTAACGCCGTTAAGAGTTGTTGAAGATAGTCGGAGCACCGTAGTCTGACATATTAACAAGCTGTGGGCTTATAAACATTGATCCAGTATGGTTTCGCCGATCACAGAAGCAACGCTTTTTACTGTGCAAGCTTTTAAGCAGTCGTTCATTTACCATAGCAAACTGAATTATTGAAAATCAAACGTGAATATTCGTTTCCGAATTATTAACATAAGAACGTAAAGAGGTGGTTGTTCAGAGTGCAACCTCTTCTCTTCTTTATGGTCTTCGTGTAAATATCAATGGTTTTGTTCATTTTTTTAGGTAATGTTTCTCACGTCAGAGCATGTCGATGAAGAAAAGAGTGGGTACGATTTAAGTGCGGAATCTCTTGTTTCCTCAGTGCAAAAAGCCCTGATTTATTTGCTAGCATAGCAGGGGCACCATCAGTACAGAAAGAACCAATAATTTGGATATTAAATCCATACCTCGGAAGGATATTCTTCACATACCAGAAGACATTTTTCATTTTGTGCGTGTTTATATGTATTCACAGAACAAGAAATCTTATATTGTGGTGCCATCATAAACATACCTCCAAATGCAATGAGTCGGCTGAAATTTGAACCAGTTGTTATCTCTGAAAACTGTAGAGATGTCTAAGAGACTTGCTCTAATATCACCTACACTTGATCTTAAATGTCCAAACGGAAATCCGTAATTCGCTATGTAATAACATTGTTTGGTAATGGCACTAATACAAGCTTGTTCGAAACTTATTTGTCCAGAAACATCGTTGCTATTTCTAATGCCTACAGTTGTATCAGCTCTTCTGCACTTGTATGGGAATTCTCGCATTTGGCTTCTTATACGCTAGGAAGTAATCAGCAGTTGCTTTCCAATTGGCATAAAGGCTTTTTTTAGAATGGAAACTGGAAAATTTAATCAAATTCTGTTAGATTTTAATGAGTCCAAATCATGACCTGCAAAATCTGCCCCACCATGTCAGTTGTTGAAAGGTTCCAGCAGTTAAAAAGGGTTCCGGTTTTCGTTTGAAAACACAGCACCGCAAAGTATGCATTTGGGTTTCTGCACATCATCAGTTGCTCCGGTACAAGGGAAACCCAATTCCCCATAAACATTATTCAATTTTCTTCTGTTAGACATCATTAAGTGTTAATAATTAGTGAAGAAATATAACCATAAATATGGAGCGAGCTAATTAGGAGAAAAACACAGATAAGAAAGTGGTATAACAGAAGCATAGTCACAATGTATTGGAGATAAAAATGAAAGGTGTTAACTTACGCACATAACATTGCAAAATGCGACTGACGTTCAGTTCATTTCAGTTTATTAATTGAAAAATAGGCAAATGCCGTTGAACTCCCTATTGGTTACAACGTGGCTAAGAAAATCGTCAATACATAAAGACAATTTACATCTTACATGCGGAAAACAAGCAGTCGTTGTCTAATAGAAAAGAGTATGCATAAATGACTGCTCATATATTAAGAGTAGTATAAGTATATGTAATTTTAGGTTAGCCAGCAGTCGGTGTGTGTGAGTGTCTATGTGACTTATCGTAGGCGATGTTTTGATAGGAATATTCTGTTAAAATGGTACTTAAATAAATTAAGTAATATTTTTGCAATAAGTAATCGTTTTAACTGTAATAAGATTAAATTGATCGGCTGATATCATGGTGGGCACTGCTATAGTGATCTAACTTATACTTTAATCCCTCAACACAAGCAGACATAACAGCATCCATAGGCAGACCATTCCAATATTTTACCACACGATCGAAGAAGAAGAATTTTAGTTTGTCTAGTCTGCCCGGATTCACAGGTATTTTAAATGGATGCCATCTCAATTTCGTGGTTCTTACTATCTGGAAGAAATCTCCAGGTACGTGGCAGCAGTCCTAACCATGCATGATATGAACAGTTTGTATCAGGTCATCTCGAAGTTGCCTACACCTCAAGGGAAAGAGATCAAGATTAGAAAACCGTGTTTCAGAGGGTAATATGTCCTGTCTAGTCACATGTTTGGTTGCACGCCTTTGAATCTTTTCCATGATACTGAGGACCTTAGCCATCCAATGTATGCACGCTTGGATATTGAATTCAAGTTGCGAACGCAAAAAGGTTCGAAAGACTTAAGTGAAGCAGTTTCCATAAAAAGGAAGAGAAAGTCCGCTTGACAAGGTGCAGAACAGACATTCAGGCATAGCTATCTTTAGGCAATGCAGCGAGGGTTTAAATGAGGTCTTGATCCACATTCCCAAGTACTTCTGCGCGTCCAATTCTTGCAGCGATATAAATAAATAAATTGTATATTTAAGACCCAGAGAACCCTATCATTACAAACATACTACCGTGGTATAAATAAATACAAAGTGGATAAATAAATAAATAAATTGTGTATTTAAGGCCCAGACAGCCTCGTCATTTCAAACTTAGTATCGCGGTATAAATAAATACAATGTGGATAATTGCTGCACTATGTGAACAGCCATATTAACAGCAGAAATGAATAATATGGTAGGCATATCCTATTCATAACGATTTGCCATTTTTAAAACAATAGTTAACAATCTTTGACATATACGGTGAATTAGAAAAGAAGCAGTAAAAAAACTCCTACGGTTAAATCGGAGGCGGAGTTCGGCGAGCCACCAATTTTAAAAAAATTAGGATAAAAAAACTGCTTCACTAAAAACGATAATAGCTAGATGCAATGGGATAGTATTGTGATGTTGTTGACAACGTTTGAGGGTTCGCAACGCTCCTTGGCGTGTGAGATATAATATAGCAGTCAGAGTTACTGTTTGTAACCACCAGTGGAGGTGAGAGAGGAAAACTCATCGTAGACACCAGGGTCAAAATGAAGAGGGGACAGTAGAGGTCATGAGATCATCATCGAAATGCGACCTTACTGACTGCATAGTCCACCAATCAAACAGGCAAAACCATAAGAAATCGCCTTGGTCATCAACTGAACCTGGAGACCATCGTCGAAGTTTGCAAAATCGGAGGAAGTTATCAAGGTTCTCAAGAATTGGTGATGCTAGTTTAAAAGGGCAGGACGGAAAAATGAATGCAATGATTGACTCTGCAGAGGATTATGAAAATATAATTAAAGACCAATATACTATCAATTGAGCTGCCCAAAGTACCAGGAGGACCCTTTTCAAAATCCTAAAGTTGCGAGTTTGGGATGGAAACAGACAATTAGGAATTTATGTCTTCCGAAGTTAAATATTTGCGCAATTTTGGTTTTGAAAATAGCTTATGTAGACGACAACCTAATTTGAAGCGGAAGATCATTCCAGATGAAAGCATATTCAGAAGCAAAAACTGAGAACAATTAGTTGTGGAGCTAAGGGATGGTGAAATGTTCATGGAGGAATTACGAGTGACATAGGTCGATATACCGGAGTGAGAGCGTTAATTCGTGGAAGATTTGGGCTAGAGTTAAAGCGAAACAGGAAGCAGAGACCGGCTTCGCGTCTTCTATCCCACAGAAATTTAATGTTTGTTAACTGGCATCTATCCGTATAAGAGATACTGGATCCAGGAAGAGAAAATAGTCTTCGAGTAAAAACCCTCTGTAGCTTTTTAAATCTTACTGCTGTCAGAGGCGTTTTATCAGCCCAAAGAGGGGACAGCAGTATTCTATTCAGTAATTGCTGCACTATGTGATCAGCCATATGAAAAGCAGAGATAAGAAGTATGGTAGGCATATGCGATTCAGAACGATTCGAATTTTTAAAACAATAGGCAACCATCTTTGGAATATACGGTGAACTAGGAAAGAATCAGGGTAAAAACTCCTACGGTTCAATTGGGGGCGGAGTTCGGTTAGGCGCTAATTTAAAAAAACTATGTAAAAACTGCTCCTCTAAAAAACTAAAAGCTTCTAGGTATCTCTTCTTTGCATTTAGGTATAGATTTCTTTGGAATAACTTGCCAATTGAAATTAGGTCGTTAACTAGTCTATCTGCATTCAAGCGAAGACTGCACATTTATCTTAACACTGATTCTGTTAACCTTTTATTTTCCTCATATTTCCCCAGTAGCTTTCCCCATGACTCGGAGAAAGGACCATCGGGAATTTAAGTGACCCTCTTGAAACTATATTTTCGCTACCTCGGGTCGCCCATGAACTATGATGTCTCCTTATATCACCAGTCATCCAAACGATGACGTCATTCGGACGTACACATTCGGTGGTCTACAGTCTAAATTGCTACCGTTTCTTTGGATACTAACCATCTTCAGAATTCAATTCTGGATCCTAAGATGCTGAGGACTTAAGTTCATTGACGCATTTTCGTGAGATTTTGTTTCATACGCCTAAGAGATCAAGAACGAATCACCTCGACGTTTCATTATTTCATTCTGAAATGCTACTACCGCTTCTGCTACTACCACCTGACCATTTTTTCCTAGGCAGTTTTTTCTCCTACCTTCTATTAAAAAATGAAGGCTTTAATGAATCCTATTATATAATACTGACCAGGACAACATCTGGTCCAGGACAATGAGATTGATGTAAACGTCAAATAGCTACAGTTACGTCCCAGAGGGTAACAGGCATGATTTCGAAGAAGGAATTGGCCCAATCCCGGATGATCGGAAGGGGAGCAATCGAATTTTCAATAAATGTTCCGGACATGAAAAGGTTGAAACTATCAGCCGTCATCTTGTTTTCAACTATGGGATTTCCAAGGTCGTCTCGAAGGACGGGGTGCCCGGTTTTCTATGAGATCTAACTCTGCTTGAAAAAATTTCACAACCTCAAACGAACAGTTTTCAGCAAATTTTAGCGCATCAGCAAGCCCTTTTTTCTTCGGACTGCCTCAAACATACATTCCGTGAAGTGCAGCAAGACATTGTTGTTTTGCTGTTGGAGTCGACGGGAGAGATTATGCAACCTACGACCGAAAGGTTAAGGGAGGTCAAGATCCTCAATTACATTTATTATTTTAACGGAGTAAAAAAAAACGAGAAAAAAGTGTAACTAAATCTTCGTTAATACAAGTAAACTACAGTACAATTACAAGTACAATAGAAGTTTTAACATCCTGACAGAAAAATATCAGACCACATTTACTTCCCGCTCCTGTGCATTCCATGTTTTTTCTGTATATACCATTAGCCTCATCATCTTCAGTGATAAGGTCATCTCTCCTCTAACCGTCTTCATGCAATTAAGTTATAAGAACTAAATCATAGGCTGACGTCTGGTTTACAGGTGAAAGGTCAGCGATAGCGTTAACAAACGAAATAAAACTCACGCAAAAAAAATAAAGAAAAAAACAAAGGCACAATTTCCAGCCTAAATGACAGTTCGCGTAGTGCTAGCTGTAATATCTGGACAATATCAGAATCCAGCCCTTACCTTTTTGGAATTCTAATGAAAGTGGTTGTTAAAGCTCGAAACCGTGTTTTATGAAAGTTCTTATAATTAAAATACACGAAATATAGCAAAACGTAAATCAAAATTTGAGTAGAAAGGATGAATTCACTCTGATTTTAATGAGCTGAAATTCGAACGGTAAAAGCAAAAACCTAAGCATTACGTTCTTCGCGCTGGCGTCTATCAACAGGCGTTCGAATAATATACAGGACCGCATTGATGCCTTTAGGTGTATTATCTTGAATGAAACGGCGCAAACGCTAGTAAGGGAAGCTACCTCCTTGATTGACGAGGAATTGGAGGATCTGGAAGGGAATGTTAGTTTAAGATTTGAATATTAATCCTTTTAGGCCTGTTTATCAAGATCTTCTTCAATGAGGTTGAGGCCGCGAGACATAAAGACAATCATCATTTATCCTAACTACTTTGAAGACTCGGATGGCGTGGTATTTGGCTCACCGTCCTTCTATCTGTATTTAGCCTCCGGCAAATCCTGACGCGAAAATACGTATGCAGTATAAAGAAGTTAATCTTTCTCACGACACAAACGCATTTCTTCACAAGTGTAAGCCGCCCTTTATTGTTACCTTTTTTCTATCCATAGATCGAAGACTTATGTCTGACTTTCCTACATTTACAGTTGCTTTTAATTTCCTTTGTACATAATTTTATTGCTAATATTTTACTCATTTAGACAAATTTGCGCATCTTACCTCATGGAAAACCTTGAGTATAATGTTCAACTATCACATTCTTTAGCGCATCCTTACTTTCAACGAGCTATGACGCAAATATTATCCCTACTAGCATTGAACGTTCACAGGACTATCTCCGACTCTTAGTCTTTGCATATTTTTGTTATCGGCTGACTCATGTCGACAGTCCCTGTAAGTACCATCCGCTTAGCAGTTGCTTGACGTCACTGATATCAGAATGCAGTGATCGAGGACACTGTGGAGGCTTTGAGATAGTTGCCTACGCAGAATGAATTGGACAGAGCAGTTAGATATGACCTCACGAGCATTAACATGAACAGGATAAAAAAATTAAGAAGAACGTAAAAAAATGCGATCAGCAATACTTTCCGATACATAAATTGTAGCCCACGGTGCCTGGGTTTCTTGAAATAGAACCCATAATTGTCGGGTAAAGCAGCTGTTCGAACCGCGCATTCGCAAGTTTTATCAACTGCTAAGTAAATTCGGACACTCGGGAGTCTTTTAAAAAAGGTCTGAACTAACTTTCGGTGATCATATTAAGCAGGCGGCTCAAAATCTTTGAATAGAACGAGTGATGCATAAAACACAACCAACAGTTGACTACACCAGATCCTCCCTACAGGCTTATGAATGCACCGCACTTTCGTGCCTGCATGGCAATATGACATTTAAAGGTAAATAAAATCACCTTTTCTCGTGTTTTGTGCGATACTAATAAATAAATAACAAAATTATAAACATAAAGTTGAAACATCGTAAAAAAGCAAAAATATCTTGTGGCACAAAACTCATGTTCACAAACCGTCTAAGAACGTAACGAGTGAAACACCACATGCTCGGTATGAATAAATTTTGATAAACATTCCTGGCATGCAAGGTCCCCTAAGTCCTTATCATGGACGGTGTTGATGGAAATAAGAAAATGTATGCTGGCAAATGCAGCTCTGTTCCTTGTGTAACTTATTACATGACGTAGCATTTTTTCGAATAAAGCTATTCACACCAATTGACAATTCTACGATACATCTGATTCTGATTAGTAGTTAACTGTTCTGCTCTCCTGCTTGTTGTTAAGGGAATGAACCTGAGGTGGTCAAGCTGCTTCTTGCCGTCGTGGACTGTTACAGATCAACAAAACTGAGAAATTTGTCTGAAAGGCGCGATCGCTTGAGGCACACCATTGCTCTCTCTAATACTACTGACGAAGTCCACACGGCGGCAAAAAAACCACTTCTACAGAAGTTACTCAGGATCGAAAAGGAAATAACCAGAACAAATTACATTAATTCAGCTGCACTTCCGAAAGAAATCGTGAATCTTATCGTCAGTCGAGCCAAGCGATACGTGCACGACCAAAACTTAACACACACATTGCACAGACTGAAGACTACGGCGACATCTGTGCAGTCATATCCACGACTCTCCACAGGAGAATGGCTGGAGATTCTTGACTCTGCTCATAACGTTCTCACTGAAGCCGACTGGGAGTATATCTCGAAGCACGTGGTATGCCTGCTTTTTCCAGCATTGTCCAGAATTTATAGAAACCTAAGTATGTACCGAATTTATTAAAGCCTGCCGCATATGTTCTGTAGTATTTATTATCTAATCACTCATACTACGTGTAATTGTGCTGACAGTCATCGTGACATGTTGCTGGCTTACAGTACCGATAGCATTGCAAGACCAGAGATGTGCTCAGTCCCACTTTTACTAGGCCCATCTGCAACTTTTCACATTTATTTGGGCAACTACGGTCAGATTCAATTTACCTTACTAATCGGTTTCGCGTTGAGAATAGTGCAGTGTGTGACCAAGTTGTCACAGTCGACTAATGGGATAAACATGGTTTATGCAAAGGTCCTAGTGATTTAAAGGGCGTAGAGAACAATTGACAGGAACCGCGGAAAGTTATCCGCGCCACAACCACTGAAATGGTCATACCTAAGCTCGGGAAACCAGCACTGGCTCAGTGACAGCAAAAATAGTGTTTGGTAACTTCATAGGATCTTCAGGAATATAAATACAACACATAACTTGGAAGCTTATTTCCAACGTTGCCAACTGCAACAGAGACTGGGAGATATGGAAAATGATACCATCTAAGGCAATACGGATCCTGTTTAAGTGAAAAATTTCTTCGCGCCCATCAAAATGACCACCGGTGCTGCTTCTGTACTGAGCTCAGATATGCCTTTACTGACAAGGATATCTACGGCTCTGGAACATTAAGCCAAGTACTTTGGGTGCGTCCAAAACCGTTCATCTTCAGTCTGCGCGTAAACCAACTACAGATTTTTTCCTCCAGTGGGCATCCATGCTGACTTCCCTGTAGAAGACAATCGGAGCAGTGTAGTAGGTGTCCAGCGGAAAGTCGCGGAATCGACTCGACACCAACTGAAATCCATGAACTAGGCGACCATCAACTCATTGACTAACTTGAATCAATGTTCTAGATCTGAGGACATATATACGTTTCTCAAGATTTTATGACATTACCGTTGTCTATATATATTCGTATGTGTGCTAAATATAACTGCTTATTTATTCTTTGTTTATTTATAAAAATAGAAGGGAAATTTGCAGATCTGCCACAATGGCCTTGACATCTTTCGCCATATTGCTGACAACATCTTCGCCCGAGTACTATAGTGCCGTCTGAAACTGATTCTAAATTAAGGATCTCATCAAGAGAGTCAATGTGGATTCAGGAAAAACCGCGGAACTCTAGTATAAAATTAATAACCGGGTCACTGCGAGGAAAATGTTGTGTCTTCATAGCACGACGAAACATCGATGAAACGATGACCCTGTAAATCTTAACTTTCGTGTTAAGTAAGACTCTGCTAGACTGTAATTTCTGACTGTCTTCTTGACCTTCTAGATCGGGATACATTTTATCTTTAATTTTTGCTCTCCATGAGATTATACATCTTTCTTTGGAGGGTTGATTCACAACATTCGAATTCTTGTAACTGACAACTGCCTTGTTTTCTCTCAATTCCGAATTTTTCGCCAGTTAGTTAATGTCCAACCTTTGACATCGAAACCGGCCAAATGGCTCAGCGTGAAGAAATTGGCAAGCGTTTTCTTTCAGCCAGTTGGTTTCTCACCTCGTAGCAGTCTATGTATCTGCATGTATTGCGTTTTACTATCCTAGCCTTATGACCCTCACGTTTAAATATTTAACACATAGAGCTGTGCCTGACCGTTCTCTAAATTTTGTCGACTTTGGGTGCTAGCGTTTAATCCGCGGTGATGGCGATGCTGCTGACAGCTCTGCAAAGACCCCTCTCTGTAACCTCCAGTGGTACCCATGTCCTTGCATCATTAGATTTTTGGTCTGTCAATCGGGAACGATTGTGACACAATATTGACCAGAGAGACGGAATAATTTTCTACTACGGGCACCGTAACGATGCTCCAACCACGGTCTGATAAGTACATCTCAAAGATGCCATAGCAGATGTTTAAATCCGCAACTTAAGAACTTGCGCATGATCGAAGTACGAGGGACATTTTACAAGTTGGATTCCCTGATCCACAACTGGCTCTTCGGAGGGAGGTCCAGTCCGAAAAGTAACGATAACAAGAAAACCTTGTTTAGGTGTGACCCTTGTTTGCAGTGTATTTTTTTCTGGACCTTAGGCCTACCTATGTGCTTAGCATGGTCCTCTCTGGTTTGCGATGCTGTGTTTATTAGAGACAAGTCGGCTTATTTCACAAATTATCTTTGCTGGGGCCGTTCGGTAAGTTAACGATCAGATACTCTTATCCTCGGGCACTCCCCCTCCTTCATTTTGCTGTAATCTTTAAGCTTTTTAATTCCAGAAAACTGTGAAGCCAAGTTGACGGCATTTACCCGGGGTCAGAGAATGCAGTCAATGTTGCTTGAGGGTGAAGGTTGTAGTCAACGAATTTACCCATCAGCTTTCTCTTCCCCCTTTGAGGCGTTTTCTTACCTGTTATTTTTCTGAACCACTCTTGACT
The DNA here is from genome assembly GCA_017591395.1 of Schistocephalus solidus. Taxonomy (NCBI): domain Eukaryota; kingdom Metazoa; phylum Platyhelminthes; class Cestoda; order Diphyllobothriidea; family Diphyllobothriidae; genus Schistocephalus; species Schistocephalus solidus. Next base: position 19,419 of record WEDG01005922.1, read on the forward strand.
GCTTAGCTAGCGTGTTATTTATTCTAAACTGCAGCTCTTTTTCGTTTAACTGTCTAGATCACTGCTGATCTCTGCATCTACTCGAAGCCACGTTATAGAAGTGAAAACTGTTGCTATTTATAAAAAGAAGATGTACAGAGGGCAGCTTTTGGGAAGAGCAGATGTGAGAGGTACATTAGCTGAGGGACATGATGGAGTGGCGCTTCGCATTACACCAAACAACATGCCCTACTCGTACCAGAAAGGCTTTTAGCTTTCATTCCTTGTTTGGAGTCATTTAAGGCTGTTTCAAAACATTTTGGCCGTTGATCTTAGTCGTTCTCTTATTTAACATTTTAGCGAGTAGTCTCTCCGATCTGTCCTTTGGCACCATCTTATATATTACTTATACTCTGCCGCCGCAATCAAGAAATTGGTTTTGTCACCTAAAAACCGACAGATGGAGCCTTCGTCTGCTATGCCCACGACATTATCTTATCAGACCGCTTTCTTCTTAACCCGCTACATATTAGTCTTCAACCAACATTTATCGCAACGGGTCCAACAAAGGGTTGTGGGAATTCCAGAAATCTGATCCGTCTGTGCGTTTACAAGAAAGCGAAAAGCAGTCGTTTTAGTTCTCCTATAACTGTCCGTCTAATTACCTTGTTTCTACGAACACGTTTTCATTGTTGAATCTCTGGGGCACCCATGTCTTGCTCTTTTGTCTACCCCAAAAGCTTCTACTATTAGCACCCTTTGCCTTTCACTCATCCCCAATCCCGCAGGTAAAGGGAACGAAAGCGGTCAACTTATGCAAACTATTTTGGATACACCATCTGCGGCCCACCGTCAACCGGGTTTCTTGGAGTAAAGAGGATCTGCAGAGGCTTGGACAGATTGTGCACGAAGTAGGTGCTTATGGACGGTGGGAAGAGGTGGCTCGGCTGTTTGGCAACAACCGCACTGCGCTCTTCTGTTTCCAGGCCTGGAACGATAAGCTAAACGACAAAAATCCAAGGGTCAGTCACTTAAGCTTCTTTGATATTTAATCTTTGCTTGTATATGAGTCCCCAGCGCACTCAGGGTTTACCCGGAATATAAGCGTAATAACTAGTACATGTTCGAAGTCCTCCAAGACAGGTTATCTAGTGGTCACGTTCACCAATTTCGCCTAACCACGGAGTGAGACGCAACTACTGTTACGTTCTAGCCCACACACTTTCCTTATGATGACGAACGGGCATATATTTTCGTAATGAGCATACAGCTTGGCTTTCAGCTCTGGGTAGATAACTAACAACAGCCACTGGCATTCGCAGGATAATCTATGAAAGCGCCATACACCGAGTAGTTTAACTGAACTTTAACAGGGACAACCGAAAGACAACGGTCACGCGCACACTCCCGGCTGATCGACCGTCGATTCCGTCGTGGTCCACCGTGTACCCTACAAAAAGGGGGCGCAGGGATGGTGACTTGCGTTTGAAATAGATTATAGTAGTAGTTTACGTGTGCTGCATTTACCACATTGCCTCCTCATCTCCAACTTGGGCCCGGTGCCATGACCATGTCAAGAAGATCGAAGGTGGGAGAGGGCGCAGGTTGCTGGCGCGGCGGAACCCCTCTAGGCGTGCCATCACACCGCCTCAGGTCCCATTAAGTGGAATTGGCGTAAAGGCCACATTCGTAAGGAGCCATCACAGTCTGACTCTCTGTGCACCAGTCGGCCACTTCACAAAAACAGACTGGGTTAACTGTAAGGTCCGAGTTCAATCGTCAGTTAGCAACCTTCCAAGCCATGATTTGTAGCGCACCCTGATAGTCTCGGGCTCGGATCATACATGCACACACTCCCACATTCGACAGTTCGACTATCGCAGGCGACGAAGTACACAACGGAGTCTAGCGGTGACTTGTCCACCGTGTTCCTGTGAAAAGACAAAATGAAGACGGCCTGAAATGGGCGTGCGAGCAGTGGCTAATAAAGTTGAACAACCTTTCCGCGTGTGGCGCACACGACCGGATCTTTAACTTTGCACGTAATAGGTTTCATCTAGGGGGCCACATTAGCAAGCATTCATTGCCGTCTAACCCTCGTTCCAGTGGAGGGGGCATAGTTATTTTGTCAGCCCTTCAAAACGCCACTTTCGGCACTATGTAAATACCTCGAGTGTGTAAACTTTATTACAGTGGGGAGTGAGTTATTTTACCGGCATCGGCCTAACTCGTTCTTTCGTTTCACATGTTTCGGTGAACTGTCCCAGCCTGCCGGCTAATCAGTGATGGGATTGGGCGTAGTGGCTGAGGCAGCGTGAAAGTACACACCGTTCGCACACCACAGTTGCGCACACAAGCAAATATAAAACCTATCGGTCACCAGCAACTTTAACTGGCTTGACTTTGATACCTTGTGAGTCATGAATTGCCGCAATGTCTGTACTTAAAATGTGTGAGAACAGCGTGAACTTGTACGACGTGGGATATTTGTTATCATATTCAGATTCGGTTGACTAAGCCTAGGCGGCTGCTTAAAATACAGATTCATTGTGGACAATGAAGATTTGAGTGACGGGATGGTGTCTGGGTTCTAGAAACCGGTTCTTCAAATCGTGTTGGGGTGTACTCGGGTGACTGACCAGATCCATGCATTATTCGAATGTAATGTCGCAATTCCGGACGAGTTAACAGTATTCCTGCATTGCTAGCAGTAGTGGGTGTCCTTTCTGACCTGGCGTCGTTCCCTTTGCGGTGGCCACAAAGATATACAACCAGCGTGAACTGGTACCGTAACACTGTGTTGCAGCGAGAACAGGTGGAGGGTTCGTCCTCCCTAGCGATGCTGACGATTATGCAAGTAGGGTATTAGTAGTGCTCGCATTACGGTTTATTCGAGGGTATCCAAAAAGTCAACTTCTGACCTGGAACGCGTGTTAACAGTAGAGGCATATTAATGGTGGTGGTGGTGGGGAGGGGCGTTTGCGACGTTGGCTCGTGGCATTACAGTCCTACTTGTCAGTTTAGTTTCCCATATGCGGTCGGCTTCCCAAAGAACTTCTCCGGTTTTGGTAACTATTCGCCATGCCTCCCGGTCCTATGCAGGTATGTGTCTAATCTTTGAGGGAGGTTCACAGTCTCTGTGTCGTTTGAGTCTACTTTGTCTCTAGTTTTCCCTAACGTCGAAGTTCCAGCTCCTTAATATTTTGATCTTCTTCAGCATCGCATGGACGCTCATGTCCAGAGCCTAGTGTGTATGATCCATTTCTGTCACTTTGCAGTTAACGTCCTTCTGGGGCAGCTTAGGTGTGGGTAGCTGTGCTTCATTTCTTGACGTCGATAAATTGTATAGGTCTTAACACTAGGTATTGTTGTCAGGATGAAAGTCCTATACAACCCAAGCTTTCTGTTGAGTAGGATGTAAGGATTATTTCAGACTACCCATTGCAGTCTGCGATGACCTGAACGGCCTTAGAGATCCAAACTAGAACCTTATTTTGGATTACCATGGCTCTTTAGGTGTTACTGCATACGTAGGAGAATTAGTAGATTGATTCCCTTTGACTTTTCGGACAATGGGCGCCGGTTGTTGCATAACAACTGTTTTCTGTGTATTTATGATCAGTCCGGACTTGAATCCTTTGTAGGTGATGAATTCCAGACTTCGTCGCATGTTCGCCTCACTTGTGAAGTTCAGTGCACAGGGTATATTTCGGAATGCAGGTGTCAGTTCCTTACTGATGATTACTTCTACGGCCCCTGCCAATTGTGCTCTACGTCCTCTTCCTCTCCAAAATGCATGTGCTCCGAACGGATGTTCCTTTTATTTGAAGAGTTATCACCTGCGTTCAAGCAGTCCCATTGCCGCTATGTTCTGCTTCATTGGTGCTTTTTTTAACTCGAAGTCGTCTCCGCGGGGGATATGAAACCTTATTTTACAAAACACAAGGCGCTAGTTTGTCTAGCATTCAGAACCTTGCTCTGCTTATCTCATGAGCACGTCACGGCGATCATGACTCCCTGACGAGCAGTGGATTCGATAGTTGGACTTAATGGAATTGAGGGTGCACATATATTGTCTTCTCTCGGTTGGGAAGGCAAAAGATGGCATCGGTGCGGAGGAGTTATTGTCATGGACAAGTCTTCAGCAAAATCTGCTTGTTAGATTTGCAGTGGTCTATATCATGGGGACTAGACAGTCCATCCCAATAGGTACTCTCTTTGCCTACTCGGAAAACCAACATGTCCACCTTCTGCACTAACGTTGGTATGGCATGCAGATCTTAACAGAACTTCACATCCATGTCGTTTTAGGAGCGTAGGCGATTATACTGCTGGTGAATATCTACCAAACCAGTGATTGCCTCATTTAAAGTGTGTGAGGGTAGGCCGTTAGTGATGGCGAAAGCGACTACAATGTGACCTGCGATAACCTCTTGCAATTGTTCGTGTTGCGATAAAAGAGTCATCTTTAGTGTTGCGATGTCCGCATGGAAACGAGTCACCGCTACTGCCACCAGATTGGTCATCTTCTCTTGTCGGTTGACAATTGGCTGATCCTAACACGATCAAACATTCCAGATTGCTGGAGTAAAACAGCGGGCAAGACATGAGAGCCAGAACGGATGGTGTCGGTTTGTATATTAACTCTTATTGTGAGTTCTCAAGCCGCGATCGGCTTTCAGACTGAATGATTGACCAGTCTTTTAGATACCCTTCGTAGACCGTTCCCTTACAAGCGGCTAAGCAGTGTTCGCATATATAGGGTCGCTAAGTCATTTGGACAGCTGTCAGATTCTACTATGGGTCACGACTGTGATTTAACGGTAACTGAACTCGAATTAGCCTGAAACACTTACAGGATTGCTGTCGTTCCCTTCCTAGAACTTTTTTGCTTTTTTGGAGAGCTCAGAGTGAGACGCTGGTTTATGAAGCGATTGCCGGGCGTGATGACACCCGCTTTGGTTTCTCGTATGTGATCTAGCCCGTCGGTCAACGTGGTTACCGGGATGTGACTGTTGAGCAAGCTACAGCTTCCTATGGTGGCACTTCGAAGTTACGTGTAAGGTCGGGGCGAGCGGAGTAACCATCGCGTATCCGAGGGCCTATGGAGCCATCCACTGGCTACCACGTTGCTGTACACTGGGCCTCAAGCTTATATAATGGTAAATAGCATTTTACTATGTTCTCGCCCCTCCGGTGTATGTTTTATTTTTGCACCCACAGGCCAAGTTCGAATTGCAGCGATAGTGTTTATTCCTCTACCATAAATCTAAGTAGCCATTCGGCGATGGACTTAGATATTTGCCACTGATGTAACTCATCTCTGCCCCACTTCGGTGGGCTTGTTCAAAACCAGATTTTAAGGTAATACATGATTAGGAAAAATTCAGTCGGATGCTGAGGGTGCTTATGTTCTTTTTTTTCTCGCTTTTCTCGCTCTCTCTCTCTCTCGGACGACTGACAGAGGTCACCTTGGACTGCTGCCGAGGACTCTGCCCTTCTGAATCTGGTCGCTCAGGAATTGAACCATCATCCGATCAGTTTGATCGACTGGGGCACAGTGTCTGCGCAGCACAGAACTCGCTCCCTCAACGAGTGCGAGGCACGAGCCCAAGAGATTTGCACTCTCTTCCCAAGCAGCAATCCTCAGCACCTACAGAAAGCCAACAAGGATTTCACCTGCGCTGAAGACCTAGCCTTACTGATGGCTGTACAGCGCTTTGGTGTCTGCGGTGGCACCAGCGGTCGGGGCTCCGGTCTTGGTGTGGGGTCATGGGCAGTCGTGGCAACTGAGTTGCCAGGCAGAACTGCCGCAGCCTGTGAACGTCGTTACAATGTCCTCTGTGAGCAGTTCCAGCCCTGGACCTACGCCGAAGATCGGGCCCTCTTCCAAACTTTGGTTCAATTGGGAATCCGTTTCCACGAAAAAGCCTCCTTGCGTCAGTTTGCCTCCAGTGCTTATCCGTTGTTGTTATCAGTGCATTTTTGAACTTAGCAACCTTCGCTTTTGATTGTCCGGCCGGTGCACTACCACTGCTGCTGCCGCTGCTACTTCTACTACTACTTCACTGCTGCTGCTGCTACTACTACTACTATGCCATCTTACTTCACAGAAGCACGGCAACAGTGATCATCGCAAGCCAGTAAAGACATTGTGTTGAATCGCTGAAGCTCAAGTTCATGTCACACTTACTGCATGAGGCAGGATAAAAGACGAGTATGGCGGTCGAAAGTAGTAAGAGTCTCGGGAATATTGAGTATTGGATGTTAATCGGGGTTACTGATGGTGAAGACGATGCTACTACCAGTCGCCATCATAGTTTGTGTATACTTTTTTCCTCGGTTTTTATGACTGGTCTAGTCGGCTCCCCTGTCTCTGGCCTTGCAAGTCGTAGGTTCGTGTGCTTAAGGCAGTAATTCAGTCCTGGAAGAATTTCATAAATACGACATCTTCGTCATGGCTTGTTATTTTTTAACGGTGAACACTCAAACCAAGGGCAATCATAATAAGCCACTGACTTAGGCTGAAAAACACACCGCCACGGCAGGAAACGTCTGCAGTCACCTACTGAGTCTTGAGCAGTTATGGGATCAGCGGTTTTGCTTGATTCATGGGTCTATAAACGACCAACTGGCTCAACGTGCCCTTTTCCGTATCTTAAGCGTTTGCATAATGAGTGACTGGACGCCTTCTGGAACACCGGTATTGCGTTGGGAGACAAGTGGGGACGGCATTTGCTCAAGCCTTTGCATAGTCTGTGATTTCTGGATTGACCCTGTACGCGTGTATGGCACGCATTCTGTGAAGGTTCGCTGCTGCATATTGGTGAGGAGGTCACTCCGCGTTCCCCTTTTGTCTGCAACGCAAACGGCCTTTTACTTGCTCCTGTAGTATGCGAGATCGATTTCATCCCCTCTAGTGTGGAGGTCTAGTGTTTCTGACTAAAGCAATCAACTCTGTTTTAACCGCCTATTTCTCTATTTTAGCCAACCCGAATATGTTTCTCTCTTACTTCCCCGGTCGGTCGGCGTCTTCTATAAAAAAACGCATGTCCGACCTCTTCCACTGGGCGCAAATTCATCATCTTTTCCGGAAACATTTGCACAGTGCTTTGGAGATTAATTCTGATCTTATTGTAAGTGCCCCCTTCTGTCCCAAACTCGACGAGTTCCCTAGTTCTATGTGGTGCAAGGCGATCTGAAGCCGTTTTCAGTGTATTTCAGAATTTTTCCTTGTAATCTCGGAGGAAGCCTAACCATAGGACTAAGCCCTTAACTGTCTTGGATTTTTGTTTTGTAACCTACTACATTCTCCTTAGCTGTTGGCTTTTGGAGCAGATGACTGTAATCGCATACAGAAGAGGTTGTTTCGGGGTGTTTCCCGCACCATCCCTCATTAAGCCTAACAGTGCTTCCTTTGGAATCGTGCTGGTGGACGAAGGGAAATTCAGCCTATGTAGCGATCTTAAGCCGGTCACCATCTATAGCATTCTACTGACCGTGGTTACGACATCATGGAGAATGATCGTGAAAGTGAGATAGGGTGAAGATAAGTAAAGAAGAAGAATGTTGTTCGCTCACTGGAATCATGGTTTTATTCGTCTGAGCTTTTGAACTCTTCCTAGAGTCCATCTTCAGATACAAGAGCGGCAACAAAAGCAAGCAACAGTTATAGGGGGCAGGGGCCAATCAGACACCAGTGACACCAGCCCGGAGGTAACAGTGCAGGGCTCTGTATGTCGGCGCCAGATCGATAAATCGATTTACCGAGTTCTCGTCGGAGACCCAGGCTTTAATTAATTCTCGGCTCATCTTGCTTCTGGCGTGGGCGATTATCTCCGTGTCTGATTGGCCCCTGCCTCCTATAACCGTTGCTTGCTTTTGTTACCGCGTTTATCTCCGACGATGGATTTCAGTAAGCGTTCGAAAGCTCAGCCGAATAAAGTCATGATTCCGGCGGACGAACAGCCTTCTTCTTCTATTCTCCTCCTCCTTCTTCTCCTTTTTTCTTTTTTTTTCTTCTTCTTCTTCTTCATTTTCTTTTTCTTTACATATGCACACACCTGGAAATGTGAACAGTCACCTCAATCGGATGAAGAATCAAACGGTAACCTTGTAGTGCTTATGAAATGGTTCCTTCGAAATTTTGCTGCTTTTAAGGACGGTTTAGCCAAGAAATTGCCACATTCATCGATAGAAGACTTGCCAAGCTCGATAACATGAAGGTTTCTAGCGCCTTTGCATGTGTACTCTCTCAAGATTCATTTACTTTTAACATTTCCTGCGCTGACAAGGGGAGCTTACTTAAATTGGTGCCGCATCCTCAGTCAGTAGTTTTTAACATCATGTTTTCTTATTTAGTTGCCTAGGAAAACCTCTGCTAGTTTTTGCGCTTCAGTAACCCATCACCCTTTCTTTCATCCCTCTAGGAAAAATCAGACCCGGAGAGTTTGCCAGATGTTAAATTTGCTGAAATCAGACGCATGTTTTTCGCATCTTCTTTCCTGATGAACTTTGTCCGGGAGTTGACAAGCAGGGGCGTGACGAATCCCGAGGCAAAGGCCTTTTCATTGGTACGTCATTACCTGCCCTTGTTACTGTCTATCTTTTGCTCGCTCTGAACTCAATTCTTTCGACTGCCTTAATTTAGATCTGCCGCCTTCCGTAATTGAGGTGCCTCTTTTTTCACAGCTTTGCAGCTGGAAACCGTCCCATGAGTTGGATCTGCTTGATATTCCTCCAGGGGAGGATAGTGAGGCCAACCGAGAATTCCTTCAACTCCTTATTGACCTAGAGCACCATCGTCTCTTTCCACGGCCTGAGTCGCCTGTGCCGGCTGACTCGAGCGCTACAACATCTGTCGGATTTAAATCATCGCTGTCAATTGGTGCTGGGGACACACCCTCCTCTCAGCAGACTTCGCGCGCCCTTCAAATGTTTCAGGTAATAACTGCATTGCTTTTGTTGGCACCTGGAGCCCTTCTGCACTGTGAGGAAACAGCCATAGTAATCCTGAGCTTGACCTTTGACATAAACAAAGGAAGTTTGATAAATTCAAAAGTGGTAGTGGACGAGAGGGAGGGAGTAGGAGAGAAAAAACGCTTTATTTTGAAAGTATCACACCAACCTTTTCAACAAAAAGCCTTCCTTTCACCACAAACCAGATAGCATCCGAAACTTTCAAACGATATTGTCTTAAACTGTAACTTTCAACACCATGAACAATCGTCGGTGAATGCGTCCAACAATGTATGCCAGCGTTTACTTCTGTCATAACGATGCTAGCATAGGGTGCAGATGACTGTTTATGGCACACGTTTGAGTGGGATCCGAAGCTCACTGGTCTCTTTGAGTGTGACTGGCTTGAATAGGTTATTTAACTCTCTCCACCACCGCCCCGCCCCGCCCCCACACCCGTCTCCGTGCGCCAAGGTACTGGAGTACTGCGGGCGTGTGAGGCAAAATCAGGATAGATGCTGCTGAAGTCTCTCTCAACATAATCAACTTCCTTTATATGCCAGCACTACGTCATTGAGAGGAGGGGGAAGGGGTAGCCGTTGTCATCGATGTTTCCTTATTTTATATGCCCAGAAATGACCATCGCAGTTTTCTTCGTCTTTGTTTGATGGCAACTATCGTTTTTATGCGAAACCAGCTCGCCTAAGTCAACTTCAAGTAGTTGTTCATTAAGGCGTTGGCTCCCTTGAATGTTCTTTCCTTATCCGTCTTTCTTCCTCCCTCCCCTCACAGATACAAAATGTGCTTCAACCGAGTTTGCGTGTGGAAATTTCGCATTACCTGTCCCTGCATAAGTTGCAGGCTGCAGGACAACCTCCGTCTTTGCACCAACACAAGAGGGCACTACAACTGCCAACACGCCAGCGTGAGAATGCAATGCTCGCCTTCCCCGAGTGTGCACGTTATCTCTTGAACAATGAAACCGCCTTCTGGCACCACCTGGAACTGACACTTTTAGATCCGGGACTGTCTGCCTTCATTTCTACAAACAAACACACGGTTCATGCTCTACAGGTGGTAAGTGATATTCTGTCCTCATCCCACTCTGTGCACCGTTATCAGCAACAACCGTATGTTCTCCTGTATGTTCTCCTGTAAATGTAACATGGGGGTCGCGTATGTTCTCCTGTATGTTCTCCTGTAAATGTAACATGGGGGTCGCGTTAGGACATAAAAAGCGTTATTGAAGATTCTCCTGTATGTTCTCCTGTAAATGTAACATGGGGGTCGCGTTAGGACATAAAAAGCGTTATTGAAGATTTAAACCCATAAAAATGTCAAGAGTGAAGTTTGGCACGCCCAGGTACAGGCCCACGCCCCGCCAGCTACCTGTACCCGATCCTGCCTCCGGTCTTCTTGACTCTGTCATGACACCGGGTCCAGATGGGGGAGGAGAGACTGCGTTAGATGCAGCGCGAGTCTACTCTCACTTAAAACTAATTCACGCGCAAGTCACTTTCCCTGCGCCCACCCTTTTGTGGAGCCCAGGGTGGACATCGTCTGAATCTATGAATAAACTATCGTGCTCTCCTTACCCCCACCATGCACATTTTCTCATGGCCAACAACTCAAGTTACACATGCCGAGGGTTAAGCTCGAATTCAAGAAGCGCCTGTTTTAAAGGCCATTTCACTTCCAGCCAATCGTTTTAAAAATATCAGATGTTGTTAATGGATTCTTGCAGTCCGCTAATATTACCTTCAAATACAAAAGGGACTGCGATTTTCGCTGTTGCCATTTAGTCAGGTCTTGGTGATCCGAGTTCAAACTAGAGCACTGTTTGTTAGTAAGCTAGACGACCTGTCGGTTGAACTAATGACTAATATTTTGTCTGTTGCGACTAGGAATAGTCAAGGTTGTGTTCGAGTGGTTTCCGGCAATGAGGCCGGATCGCAGAAAAAACTGTTAGCCCCACATTCGCATTCCGTCCTAGAATTAATCTAGATAGTCGGAAGGCACTCCAATCTGACAATTTTACAGCCTTGCACCGCCAATAGCATATTTAGTTTACCCTAGGTATTCCCAGTCATCTCAAACTTCTATAATAAGGGAGATCGAAGAAGACTGGCTGAGCATCGGAAGAATTTTATAATTTGTCTGACCTTTCGAATTTGCGAACAATTTATATGGAGTGGTTATTCGAAGGCATATATAAACTATTACCTACGCGTTCGCCCCCCTGAATGACCCCATCGGAAAAACAACTGGTGATATTTCATGCGAGCATGGATATTCCTTTAGGACTAGCTGTTTGAAGCCCAAAGCTACTATGCGCAACAAGGTCATGAAAATTAAGGACTGATCATGTCTCAGTGAGTAGTCGGGTGTAGTGTATCATGTCCCGTGCGTAAGCTGTCTATGGAAATACACAGGTCAGACTGAACGTTTGCTCAGCTCGCGTGTGCACAAACATAAGCTGACTGTGTGACGGATCGATTAACTATCACAAGTGGTTGCTCACACATTGGCTACGGGTCATGAGTTTGACTTCGCAGGCGCCAAGATAATCGTCCACGCTGGAAGCAATACAAGTCGAGAATGGAGTGAAGTCTGGGCGTCGGATGAGAATTTGGTCGGCCGATGTATTGATTTGGTGTGGGCGCACGGGGACCTGCGCAGCCTCCTCTACGTCGGCGTGACTGGTAACCACCCCCTATGATCGTACCTAGTGTGCCCGGCTTTTACCTCTGACGATTGACTCTTGCGCAAAGGCGAAGGTTCTGACAAATAAAAAAACAGTTCGAGTCTTTCTTCTTCTTCTTCCTTCCTCATACAGACCTGAAATTCGAGAATTCACGTCCATTCGTGTTTTTATATGAATTGAAATAGGTATTATATCCGGCTAGCCCTGACTGTTTTACCATGTAGAAAGTTTTGGCGAGAACCGGTAGGCATTTTTTTGTTTCTCCTCAACTCCACTTATATCCTTATTCCTGAATTGTTGTGCTTTAATTTTTATTTTCTGCCGACCAAGCCAAGGTAAATGCGACCGCTATTTTCAGCAGTTTTGACAGCAAGGGTTTGTCATCATTTCCTATGCTAACTCGTGCTTTCTTTTTTTGCGGCGTCATATAAGTTGAAATGTTACCCCCTCCTTCATCCAGCTTGCCCCAGAAATCGCGCAGGAAATGATCTTCAACGCGATTGATACTCTCTATGCTTCTCCCCTCGACTGCCCATCGGGTGGTGGTCAGCGCAAGCGCCCGGCTACCAGCAGTGGCAATAAATTAGACATTCTTGTATCCCTCGGTACTCGCAAGAGACTAGTGAAGATCCGTCGGCTCCTAATGCACAGTCGTGCAGAAGATGGTTTAAAGCCGACGTTGTACACATTCAAGTGTCATCCTCGCTCAAAGGTGAAGGTATGCTGGCCTTTTAGAAATTTGCTTGCCTCTTTCTTCCTCACACTTTGCCTTCTGACCAGGTTTTTCGTATGGCGGGTACGACCTGCTCGGCTTAGTAAAGGCCCCCTGCGGTAGCGAAAATTACGGGGTCCCAAGAGAACAAATAAATGCTATCAGACGTTCGCTTATAGCAGCTCTGGTAACTGATCTCAATCGTACACCGATCTATTTGGGCAGGGTTTTCGCAGGGTTTCTACGACTTACACAGGTAGCGACTTGATAAAAGACTCTGTTGTAACCCTAGTAGCTGGGCCCAAAGTGAACAATTAAGCAATATCAGACGTTCACTTAAAGCAGCTCTAGTGGCACTGGGTTGCTCACCCACTAATCTTCTTGGCTTCCCGGAGCAGTCAAGCCCCTCATTTCTTAAAGTTGCCAATAGTACAGTTGTATTCACTAATCCAGCTTTGGTAGGAGTCTCTGGCAAATTTGAATAATTCGGGCGATCCAATTGGACACAAGTCGGTGACCTCAGTGGTATCCTAACCCATGAGAGCATGGCTCACTTAGGCAGTCAGCGCAATGTATTAAAATTGTTGGATTGCATATGTTGCAGTAGATTGGGTGGATAAGTACTTTGCCCAACTAAGACTTACTCAGGGTGCTGCAACTCAGGTGCTTAGAGCGTCGGCTGTCCTTATTGCCGTTGGTTCGAATTCCACCGAATCCGTGCAGTTTTTTGAAATTTGGTCAGCTAAAAACCCTGTTTTAAGGCCTGGCAGATTTTCACCTCTTTGAGACGCCAATCTGATCTGTGCACACCCATACCAGCGTGAATAAATAACCCATCGTTACCGACAAAAACTGGCTAAGCTATGCTATGTGCGTTCATGCACATCGTCTTGAAGCCCAGTCGCAGTTATTAGTCGTTGATTTAGTTAGCTTTTAGCGAGTAGTAAAAGGTCAGAAGCAGCCCTCGTCTTTGTCGGACTACCGCAGAGTTGTGCTATTGCCCAGGTTGACTGTTTGTCAGTTTGGTATTGTGTCGACAGCTCCACGCCGTCGGCTCAGTGTATGTGCTGTGTGTGTCGAGTGGCTGACCAGTGGACTGGGAGTCAGACGGCGACGGCTGCTCCATATCCCCTGAGTTAGTGAATCCTGGTGTGTGCGTTATGGGGGTCAGGTCGTGCTGTGGCGCGCGAAGACGGGTACGCCGATCCTTCAGCCAATGCGCCCACTCCCACATCAGGCAACTGACCGGCTCGGAGAGTGGTTTGATTGTGGGGGTGAGGGAGAGAGTGAAGTCGAGAGCTCAGCGCATTTTCCTCACTTTAAACAATCTGACGCGCTTGAAACTATCACGGTGCGCTAAAAGCCGTGGCTTGGAAGGTTGCCAACTGACGGGATTACTCGGACCACGTGGCCAGCTCAATGTGTGTTTTGTGTGGAGTGGCTGACTGGCGGACTGAGAGTCAGGTTGCAATGGCTCCTTCTTAATGTGGCCTTTATGGCACTCCCACTCCGTGGGATCCGAGCCAGGTGTGGTGGTATGCCGAGGGGCGTCTCCGGCCGCGCCAGTCACCTGCGACCTCTTCCATCTCCGGTCTTCTTGACTCTGTCTTGATTCCGGGTTCAGGTGGGGGAGGAGGAGAGAGTGCGGTAGCTGCAGCGCAAGGCTACTATCACTTTAAACCAAATCACGCGCAAGTCACCGTCCCTGCACCGCCCTTCCGTGGAGCATACGGTGGACCTCGTCGAAATCGACGGTCGAACTGTCGTCCTGTCGACAGCTGGTTAAGGGTTACTTGAATGTCGTTTCTTATGCTGTATTCAACTCGCCCAACCGTTAAATTTGATTTAAGTGCCACCTCCTGTAGGAAATAGAGCTGAGAACCCTGTTCGTACGGAATCTCAGAACCTCGCGCTTTCAATTCAGACCTCGTCGTCCTCACCAGCAGCCATCGCGATTCGAGGTTGATGTCGGTGGTACTCTCTCTAGTTAACGCGCGAGACAAATATTGGACGTGGCAGTTTCTATAGCCCATTAGAGGTTACCGGTCATTATGTAAACACTAAAAAAACGTGATTGAAAGGACGTGCCTGACTTCGACTTCAAAACCAAATTCCTTGTTGGCAATTATTTCTGGTGCATTCATTAACCAAATGGGGATTTCGTCACATTATTCACAACATTTTGGTCCAGTCGCCTGGGAGCTGCTTTCTCCTAAAGATTTCAGTTCGACTGACCAAATTATTGCGCACCTTCCTCGCATATTTCAGAGGAAGTATCCATTCACGAGTCTGCTATCGCTCGAAGCAGAAGCTGAGTGGATAGACACCGCAGCTGCCTCCGCCGACAACCTTACTGCCTATGTGGCACAGACTCTTGGCGCTAGTAAAATGCCCGTCTTTGAACATGCGGCACCAGCTACTGAACCTCTTCTTCCGGTAACTGCAACACCACCACCACCAGAAGAAAAAGAAGAAAATATGGCCACCTCTGCACCAACCTCATCGACCAACGTTGTCCTCCTCCCACCTGGTCCTTTTGTTCAGCTTCCCGATTGCAGATGTCAAAATCTTCTACCGCCCAACGCAGCAACTCTTCAGGCCTTCAAAACCCTCCTTGTTTGGGCTTCCAAGATGCCACTGCCAAAGAATGCGGACCAGTTGCCGGAACTCTTTTTATTTAATCGGTAAGTCGTACTTCCATTGATCTTCATTTTATTGTTTAGCAAAGTGCGTTTTTAGGACCAATCAAAAGGCTGTCTGGTTCATAGACAGTCTAAGTTGATCAGTAGTTCCAACCGGATCGTTAGGCAATAAACTGGGTCTTCTTTGGGGAAAATTTGTTTCTTCTCATAAGCGTAAGGTCTAATATGTGTCGTGGAACTGTCACCCAGCATGTCCCATTTGCGCAAGGGTATCAAACGATCACACTCATTCATATTTAATCACTTTTGTATGGTTTTTATAAGATAGACTGATGTTTTTTAAATGCAACATATTAACCGAAGCCTTTCTTCTGCTTTCCAACCTTTTTAAGCCAGAATCTTGAATCGACGTCAGTTGTGAGTGAAGGAAGCGTTCATCTACCCAATCCGAGACGTACGTCCATATAATCTTTTGATTTGAAGCTTCAGCCTTTCGCTAAGGAAAACAACATTTCGAAGTTTTTTGATTCTCGCTGTCTTATTCATCTTGTACCGACTGCAGGAGCCTCTGGGGGGTCGATTGGAGGCAACACGTCCCTAATTTATCCTGTGCTCGATTTCGTCATTGGCTTATGGATTTAGCTTCACTTTTTGGGTCCGTTCGGTGAAATTAGTCCTCCGCCTTTTGCCATTACTTATCTGGTACTCAGCGCTACGTTTTTGCAAATGAACTCACTAGTAGACAGCTACACTGGTCGATTCAATGGTCGAAATTGCAATGGCCATTTCAGTCGAAGACAGGCAATTTCTGTGCGACAACCACGCGCTGCGAATTCTACAAACTAGTAAATCCGCAAATAGTATAAATTTCGTATGCAAGAGGTATTATACTGTACTCCTGGCATATGTACTAGCTAAAAGCCTAGACGTGTATTTCGTCAATTTGTCGGCTGTTGCATGGGGAGGCTGCGAGGGGTTCGGCTCCTTAGTGCTGCATGTATCAGAGACCGCATAGAGGGCGAATAATTTCATAATTGACTTCAGAAATTTGCGACGCAAGGCTTTGGACCTGCTAAAAGCTAGCAGGAATGCTGGGACACCGCTACTGAGCTCTATATCCGTTTTACTCGTGAATTTTAAAGTTTCTGACACCAACCATCTCGACACTGTGTCCAGGTTTTTGCGGGTGAGAGTGCGTAGATGCTGCGCAAGTTTACCATCACTAGAAAATAATTCACACGCAAGGCACCATTCCCGCGTCCGAAATTCCGTGGGAAACACGGTGGACATCGTCGGTTAAGACGGTCGAACTGTCCGTGGATGCCAGCATCTTTCGTAGGCAGCGTTTACTTAAGATCAGTACTGTCCAGTTTTTTAAGTTTTGGTACAAATTCTGTGCAGTCGACCAGGTTGTGCCTGAGCACAATATTTGCAAAGTTTCCTTTAATGTTACCCATGATGTAGTGCTTTGTTTTTCTCCAGTCCTAATAAAGCCTGAAGGACCTTTACTGTATGCGGGAAGTAACAGGACGTCCTCAAACTGGAAGATTTTGAGGACTTCAGGGTCTGCAGGATTCAGAACGATTTTTACGCTGGAGCAACGCTTCGTCATAATTTCATTTGTCATTCGTTCATGAATGCTTACCGATCGCCAACGGAACTCACTCGTCCCGTTTTGCTCACTCGAGCCCCGCCAGCAGCCGCACAGCGGCTATTAGTAGTAGTAAAGGCGGATGAACATTTTGTCATTTGTTGCAGCCTGGCTTACACTGAGGATTGAGATCAAACAATTCTATGGACAGGTTCATCTTTGACTTTTGGCGTTGTCGCCTAGTCTTATGATCAAATTTTGCGTTTTTTCAAACTCTCGCACTTTTACTTGAGAATCTGCTGTAGTTATGTCTTTCGGAAAGCCTTTCTGTTATAAGTGCGCCAACAAATCACTTTGGATGGCTATACTCGTCCCGTTTAGCTTATAGATCCAGCCTAGAGCCCTTGCAGGCAGTCACATAGCGAAGAGCAGTATATGCAGCTAATGGGTTACCAACAAATACGAAGGAGATCAGGGTTGCCATTTCTGCTTTATTAGGTGCCGTCCACTCCGGCCATATCCACTCCCAAGTTTGCAGGACCTGAGGTTCAAAGTTACGTTCTTTGGTCACCAACCAACAGTTTACCGTTTAGCCACTGACCCGCTTTCCTGGCGGTTTTTAGTCGCTCACCAATCAGTTTACAGAGCGTGCCTGTCCCGTTGTGCCTTGGGGCTCAAGGTATAGCTTTCGCATAATGACCAATACTTTTCCAGAAAGCTTTGCTTCATTATGTTCAGTTCAGTTCGGCCCGCAGACGATGGGCCCACTCGGTTTTTTACGTTATTATAATTTTTGAGGTGACGCCTGTTCGTACGCTTGAGTTCGAGTCAGTTGCTCAGTTGCTCGTTCTGTACCGCGAAGCGGCTGGATACAGATAGAGGAGGGGTCATGTCTGTGCCATATTTTTGTGGCAGTACATACAGTACTTCTTTGCATATCTCACCTTACCAATGAGTCGTAGTCCATGTTCAAACTGAGCCCTCAACAGAGCGTAGACATAACTATCCGGGTCCTTGAACTTCTTATGATTGGAAGTTCAATGAGCCAGAACGGGCGCAGCGTGCCCTGTTGTCGGTGCCTCATGTACTCATTAAACCTCATCTCCCGGGCATTTTTATTCCCGGATCATCATACGCTCCCTTTACTGTTACGTAATTAGCTAATATCCGTTGCTGGGTCAGCCTGTTTGTGTTGCTGATGGCGACGGCGGAGGTAATTAACTTAATGCCCGTCACAGCTATTCATCCCATCGTCCTTATCTTTCAGTCTTTAAGTGGCTGGTTCAGAATTCTCCGACGGTTGCACTCACATGGAGCTCTCCCAATTTTCAACGCCTCCTCACAACCTGTTTCTCTCTATTTCTGTGGCCCTGCATTCTGGCTAATCTGCCAGCCTATCCGATGGTCGATGAAGCCACAAAAAGGATTGCTCTCGCGAAGTACGTCTTTGCGTCCTTTCCACACCGTTTCTCTTCTTTGATTCCTCACATCTCAAGGACGGTGTGCAACGGTCGACTTATGAAATTCTGCATAAATACGTCCGGAATATCTGTTGTCTATGATGTCAGTTGCTTTGCGGTCGCTTGTGATTGCCAGGTTCTTGTCTCCTTTATCGGATGGGTGACGACTTGCCTCTTCTTTACCGCCACGCAGATCGGTGTTCGCTTTCCGTTTTTAAAATCTTTACTCGACCCGGGCGAAAATCAAATTGGGCGGCGCAGCTGCATTATCGGTTCGATCGATGCACTTGCGTTGCCTTTTCGGCCCACCTTTTGCTCGAAAATATAACTGACTATAGGAGGCCGTCTGTGTCCGATTTTAGCTTCGCTGTCGCGCTAGGCCAGACCGAGTCCAGATTTGCTCATAACACTCATTCGTCAGGCTGTGGTGAGTTTTTGTATGTCTCTAGCTAGTGCCGCGCTGCGTGTGACACGTTAGGCGAGCCGCGCCCCACCACAGTTCCTGCCTTCCATTTCAGCGCCAGTTTACCAGCAGGCTCAGACGGGAGTGAGAAACCGATAATAAAGTACCTTTCCTCTTTATAAATCAGCGCATTCTTCACTATATTTAATTTAACGCACTCAGTGGCTCTTAAGATTGCCAGCTGTACCTGTTCCTCCCGAATGGGATCTCTGTGGCATTTTTCACATAGGGGAAATCCGAGAACATGCCGCACGCATTGGACAGCGTCTTTGCGTCCCGATCGAGTAATTAATTATAACTCCTCTCCATCCCAAAGATCCATGTTTGCCCCAGCCACGGGTGGAGCCCAGCGCTGACATGCGCGTGAGTTTATGATGAAGCAGGCTTTGTGACGGTCAGGTATATTTGGACGACTGTAGTAAGCTCGGCGCTGTGTACAAGCAGAGTAGGTATTCTGTACGCCTGAGCAAGTTGTCCTGAGTTGGTCACTAGTTTGTGGGTCAGAACGACAATTCGTTCATGTAGGAGCGCGTGAGTTGGAGCGTCTTTCGTCCTTGTCATCACGACAGCTTGATTGATTGGAGTCTGTGATGGGTTGGTCGTGAGCCGGATCGGGGTGTGCATGATCATAAGGGCCTGAAAGTGAAAAATTTCGCCAGGTGGCTCGCATGCCATGGTGTCTGTTTGTGGCCATTACCGTGACTCAATGCAGCCGGAGAGAGGGTGACTTAAGGATAGCACGAAGAGGGATTGCACGCTAGCCGCAGGGTTGCCGGTGCGCTCAGTAGTCGCGGTCATCGAGTGACAGCTATAAACCGAAGAATGGGACCCCAGAGTAACTCCTACCCATTGCCCTAACATATCTCATGTTTCAAGTAAAGACGAAGTAAGCGTGACTGGAGACGCATGTGTGAACTCAGTGGCCGACAAAGGTAACCTGCCCGTTTCTG
Organism: Schistocephalus solidus; assembly: GCA_017591395.1. Classification (NCBI taxonomy): domain Eukaryota; kingdom Metazoa; phylum Platyhelminthes; class Cestoda; order Diphyllobothriidea; family Diphyllobothriidae; genus Schistocephalus; species Schistocephalus solidus. The sequence continues at coordinate 38,878 of WEDG01005922.1, forward strand.
TATGCCACACACGGATTGTCCCCCTCACCCTCAACTCCAGAAGAACCAGTCCTCAAAGGGGCCGTGGCTAGTCTCATCCAATAGTGTTGCTACAAGGGCCGCATTTCGGAGCAGCTGCTACGTAGTCCGGGAGAAGGACTGACTTACCTCGTCTGTCGGCAACCTCCGATCCCATGACCGCTGGTGTGTCGTTAAAGTCTATAAGCCTATCTTGTTCTGTACAGCGGAGCTAATGAGTGTCAAACCCAGATCCGGTCGGCCTCTCCGTTCTCCTACGCATCAATGACCCCTACGAGCCGGCCCTTACCGCCTACGCATCTCTTACTTTTTTCTAACGGGGAAAATTTTCGTCGTCCGGTTGAAGACCTTGTATGCTCATGACAACTCAGTTTCTGCGGATGGGCCCACATATTGGTTGGTTAATTGTACTTTCCTGCGAAGGGTTTCATGAAGGAAACACGATCACTGGAACAAGATCTTTATTAGCCTGTCGTTTCGATCTCGCACTCGAATCCATCATCAGATACAGGGTCAGATAAAGGTATTGGATTGTCCAGGTTTTGCAGCATTTATAGGATGTAGTTGCTAGGCCACTACATACCTACTACAATTGGCAGCTCCCGAGTTCATCTTAGATAGTTGCATTTGGTGTAATAATGGTCTGGCCAGTTATCTTTTGCAGTATACATTTGCCATTCTGTTGCTGTGCGTCAGCGTGCTTTTCAAGATTATCGGTTCCCACGCTCATCGCACGTGGTTGCATGTGGCGCGATGATGGCCCGCATTCGAACTGTTGACGGCTGGATTTCGTTATCCGTGTGAGCTCTTGGTCAATTTGGCTCGCCGATGTTGATACCGGGAACAGTGGTCATCCGCGTGGCTCAGTACTTTGCCCAGGCGAAATCTCAGTACCAAAAATGGAGCAGGCAGGTCGTTGCGCTCGTTGATTGATTGAGAGTCGGAAAGCCATGACTCGAGCAGTTCACGGCTCACGCGGTTGTCGCCTCTAGCGAGAATTTCAGCTTCATCAAACTTGAATGTGTGACCGGGTACAAGTAAAATGAACCGCGACTTGGGAGCTGGTGTCCTTTCTCCTCACAGCTGCAGCGTGCTCGTCTATTCGCGTTCGGAGTAGTCTTCCAGTTTCTCCGACATACTTGCTTTGTCCACAACTGCACCAGACCCGATAAACGACCCCAGATGTTTCTTGCGGTGGCAGTGGGTATTTTGGCCTCATTATCTGTTGCCTTGTGACTGCCTCCAATGATCGTGTCTTCTTCACTATTTCCTGAAAGTGACCTCTTCGTTTCTATTAGCCGAGGGTTTCGTCTTAAGCAGTCGCGTACCCCAGGCTACCAATCGGTAGAATTGTTCATGCAACCACAAGGGGACAAGCTTCGACCGGCAGCGGGCTCAAAGGCTTTCACATTAAGAAGTCCCCTCCCTCGTAATTCTAATGGCATTTCAAGCCAAATCTGAGCCGCGCGACATAATCGCAACCAGTATGCCTTTCCCTTCTCGTTTCTCTAACTCATCCTCTTTTCTGTTTCTACTCCTCTGATTCTTAGACTCTCTTTGAGTGTCGGTCCTCAGAAGAAGATCAAGCGAGCTCCCATTCCTGGCTATCTATTCGAAGAAATGGAGGAATATTCCAGAACGGGGTATCTTGTTGAACTTGTGGCTTTGCTTTTAGCTGCTTATCTATATTTTCTATGCTTTCGTTAGTTTCACGTTGATCTCCCACCCACTAATAGTTAAACTTATAAAATGATTGAAGTGTCTTGCAATTATCTGCACTGAACGCAATAAAGTTAATAGGTGGGAAGAAGTGAACGTGGTCGCTGCGAAAAGAACTTTTTAAACCCGACATTTCAGATTCATGCTAGAACCTATCATCAGGTAGTGCTATCCATGTCAGTAAGGTTGAACAAGTTTGTTCAAATAGTCTGACATTAATTCTCCGCCTTATCGTACCTTATAAATGCCTTGAAGCTGTGTTGTTCCGCTGTAGTAGCGGAAGTAGTTGTTTTCAATTTTCGGTCCCTGTCTGTGTCCATTTACCAACTGGTGAATGTTATGCTGTTAGCTCAATCTCCGTTGAACCTTTGAAAATGGGCATGTGAAAACTACATAACTTGGGCTCCCATTTGTAATCTCTCATCTCTTCCACCTTCAGTGCCTTCTTGTTCACTTCCTCTTCCTTACCTCTAGTGCTTCCTGCCTATCGTTCTCTATTTTCTACATTATAATGATTGACGGTATACACACCTACATAGCTGCCTTCCGATTTTAACAGCGTCGTCCGGAGCAGCAAACGCCGGCGTCTGGAGGTGGCAAGTCTTTTGGAAACTTCGCAGGACTGGGTGACTCTGACCGTACCATTGAATGTTGAATCAAGTTCTGTCAACCGAAAACCCAAGCTTCTTGGGGTCTTCTTGCCGTCAGCTGTTCAGTCGCTTATAAGTGCAGGTTTCTTGCCTACAGATATCCACTTTTAAATGGACTACGCGCGTGTCTTATCCTGTATTCGCGTCATATTTTATTATTTCTGTGTGTGGCCCGTCTCTTTTCTATCGGGCCCGCTCAAAGTTGCATCAAGGCAGAACTTCCTGTTTACCGCGTCCCTTCAGTCCCCTCAGAGTCGCTATTTTGTGCCTTTTAACTGAACCAGAGCTCACCTTTTTACATCCTCGTGAGTCCGTTTTCATCCCTACATCGACTACGAAAAGATCCGGTTTCGAATACAAGGTAAAGGTGTCTTAATGCCTACTCGAGTTACGGAACTCAGGAACACGCGTGGCGTCTCCCGATTCGAGTGCTGCTAGTTCAGTTGCAAAATTTACTGGGTGTTAAAACTTCAGAGTTGCCTTTAATCTGCTAGGAGGTTGATCGAACCTCGGCCATACCGCGGAGGCCTGTGTTCTCTAGCATACCCCCCTCTCTCTGTCAGCATCGAAGAAGGGTCACACATTACATCACCCTAAACCAATACTCCGGCCTAAATACAATTATCAAGATAATAATTTCAGAAACAGGATGTGGAGTTCAGTATCCGGATCATTACGTTTTAGGACTAGACTCGAAATTGCAATGGCCATTTCAGTCGAAGACAGGCAACTTCTGTGCGACAACCACGCACTGCCCATTCTACAAACAAGTAATACCGCAAATAGTATAAATTTCGTATGCAAGAGGTATTATACCGTACTCCTGGTATATGTACTAGCTAAAAGCCTAGATGTGTGTTTTGTCAATTTGTCGGCTGTTGCATGGGGAAGCTGCGAAGGCTTCGACTCCTTAGTGCTGCATGTATCAGAGACCGCATAGAGGGCGAATAATTTCATACTTGGCTGCAGAAATTTGCGACCCAAGGCTGTGGACCTGCCAAAAGCGAGCAGGAATTCTGGGGACACAGCTACTCAGCTCTATGTCGCTTCTACTCCGGAGCCAGCCACTTAAGCCCGCGGTTACATATTGCTTGGCTGTAGCATTCAGATGGACAATGGAGCACTTTCAGGTTTCGAGCGAGGTGATAGTCCTCATTATATCATATGTGCATGTGTAGATGTTTCCGTCGTCTTATAAGCGGCACGTTAACGCGGAATATGCGCACTTCTGTAATCTACCAGATACAGCCCGATATCAATAAGATTAAGACACTGCCAGTTGGTGGTGAGCTTTAAAGTTGGTCTGTTCAGGCTTCCGATAGGTCAGCATTCTTCGCAGTCATTTCTCAAGTTTTGTAGATATGAAACTCAATTCAAGTAGTCTACTCGTGCGTTCCTCTCAATCATGATTTTTCAAGGAAATCTCTCAGGTATGTACAGCAACAGTACTTCACGATCAATCGAGTACTTTAGTGTCAGAGCAAACTGTACAATATGGTCAACGATTAGCCCTCGTTGTATGTCTGTGTATGTTTAAGTTACAGAAGGGACGTTATCACAGTTTTGTCCCCCTGGACACCGACTGTCAGCTTTCTTGTCACTTGCATCAGACAAGTTGCGCACCTGTTCCAGAATCTTGAACTGAAGGTCACTGAAACTTTGATCAATTAGTCAGGCTGGCGGCTACAGGTTATTGCTGATGAATCGGCGAGAAGTACTAAGGGCTAAATGGGATAAGCCACTGATTAAGTGATAAAAACAAATGGTAAATTGTAATAGATAACCGTTATAGAGGGACTGATAAAAGAAGTTAAACCTGTGCGGATATGGCAAACACAAAACTGGCCACAAATCCGGGCATCCCGGAACAATGACCGAGGCCGGGTTTCAAAAGATATAGGGCTCTCTGTGCATGACAGGGTGGTAGCTGGTTCAATTCACTGCGCAAGAACTCGTGGAACACTCCTTGGGGGCTGTAAATTTGAAGTGAGACTGCCTGTGTACTGCTTCTGTAGAAGAGGCGGGTCAACGGCAGGCAGTCACGGCAACGGTTTATCTATCTCGCCTTCAACTTCCTCAATTTTTGGTCGCTTTCTTGGGCATGGTACTCTTAGTTTATCAGCGTTAGCGTGGTCGTCATCTCCATTTTTTGACTCTGCGTCCGATTCACTGGAGGAAGAAGACGAAGACTGTGATGATGAGCAATATTGCTCCGCTGTGGACAGCATCCCTGGGGAGTCAAGTCCATCTGTTGGAACATAGATGTCCTGGAGTAGAAACCAAGAAGAGTTACACGGAAAATAGTGCAACACATGATCTCTTCCATATGTCACGGAATTATTTACATTTATTCAAAATTTTCAAGCAGACATCGAAGGAAATACCCGGCAGTAGCAATGAAACTTGTGAATTAAAGACCGAAGATCCGAACACGCTAATAAATCGCAAGAAGGAGAACGGTCCTAGTCCTGCACCATGACATTTCTGAAAACAATCGACTGTAAATGGCTAAATACGATTCATGAAGGAATGAAGGGTAGAAATTTTAACCAAAGGACCTTGAAAAACATACTGACCAACTCTATATGTCGACTGTTTTCGGGTGGAGATTCGAATTCGGTTGGCGCGGCCGTTTGCTCAGCGGTCTGTAAAAAACTTCGGACTCGATCAAGGACTGAGAAGAACTCGTAAAACGGACGATAAACATACGCAAATGTGTCCGTTCTGGTTCCACTTTGGGCTTGTAATTGACGAATTTGAGGTCCTTTAACTTCATTAGGAAAGATGCATTGGTTTCGTGGGAACCTGAAGTAAATTAAATTGTGTTTGATTACCGGTAGTAAGTACGTTAGCGAATGAGGAAAATTAAGCAATAAGCTAACATCAACCAGGTGCAGTTTTGAGACACCGGACGCCCTCCTTTTGGAGGTACAGCTGCCCATGCCGGGTCCTGAGGATCTTTAATCAAAGCTGCTCGATGTTCTATAATTCAGCCAGTTAACAAAAACGGTTTTTCGATGCGAATTAGGAATGTTTTACCGCGGTTTTACGGGCAGTCCGAGGACTACTCCAACGGTATCGAGCCTGGATCAAGTCAACTTCGTTGAGGACTCCCTGTGGGAAGCGTCGTTCAAACAAAGAATGAAACGCTAAAATAATGGATTGCACGACGAAGAATGCACCCAAATAATTTCAAACGCCTTCCTTTCGTGGTCTGAAATTATCATGTGAGGTTTCAAAAAGAATGCGAGCTGTCATTCGAGCTGAGATCGGCGAATCTCACTTGAAAAAATCTACCAGTTATTGGTGATTAAACCCCTTCATGTTTGCCTAAATTCCAGGTAAACTTTCCAGCACCAAAAACCATAAAAGGGGCCTGGTAAAACATACGAAAATATAATTTATGGTCCATATACACTTTCCCTTGCAAGCAATTGCTTGCGTTAGACATGCAATTAGCATCAATTTTGGATATGATTTCGTCCTTACAAGATTCCTTTGACAGCGCAGTCACCCAGAGGTATTTGAAACTACCCATTTATTACAGTTGGCAAGCATTAATCCTGAGGCTTAATATTCACGTCTATATTTTCTGGGCAGATATGCAGCTCAAAAAGACTTTTACGACAGTGAGCAGGTAGCATACGAGGCCAATAATTTGTCTGTGGAGACGATAGTCTTCTTATCCTGTTATTATAACAGTCGATTTGTTAAATCTTTGCTAAGGTTAAAGGAGTTTTGTGTATACAAACAACTGCTGCGTGCTGTAGCTATAAAACTAAGCTAGACCAACCAATGACATACGCATTTGAAAAACTACAGTGTTAATACTCACTTAGGCAAAATTTTGATCGAAAGTCTCAAACACGCTGGCGCGACTAACAAGATACCTACTAACTTAGCCGCTGAATTTTCAGCTTATTTAAATCTTGGTGAAAAAATCAATTCAATTTATTGAGGGAAATAGGCATGGGCCTTTGAGTACCCTATTTTGTACGTAAAATTAAGTGTGGTGTACAGAGAAACCATGTAAAATGCAAAAGTGCAAAGGCGACCATAAATTATGACAAAGGGGGCGTGAGACTCGAGGGTTAATTTAAATCTCTCATGGCTCCGGCTCATTTTGGAACAAAAAACTAGCAAGGTTCCTTTTAAAGCTTTCCAGCGATTTAAACATCACAACGTCTACAGGTAGGGCATTTCATGGGTTGAACACTCTGACAGAGAAGGAGAAATTTTGCACATCCTGCCTCGTACACTGGACGCTTAGTTTCAATGGGTGTCCTCGGAGTTGGGTCGTGGCAGCAAATTCAAAGAAGTCTGAGAATTCCGGGCAGCAATCAAATCCCTGTACAATGTTGAATGTCTGCAGGACATCATATTGCGATTGCCTTTAATTCAAAGGGAACAGAATAAGATTCGTTAGGCAGGTTTGATATGGCAAGGGAGCTTTGACTCCTAACCATTTCGTGGCCTAACGAATGTTCCAAAAATCTAAGCGAAGATATTTTCATCTTAATCCAACAAGGCTCTTATGACAGCATGCAACAAAGCCATTGCGCATTTCACCACTTTCAAGCAGTGAGAGGATGTTATTAAGGTAGTGTTTGTCAGCTCACCAAGGTCCTTTTGGGTTTCCACGTCTTGTAAGGCTTTACCGTTGAGAAACTAGCTTCTACCGCCGGCAGGACAAGATCGGTTGTCAAAGCGAAGTATTTTAAACTTATTGACGTTGGACCGCAACAGCCAATGTTGCAACCTCTCCTCCAACCGAGTTAAGTTGATTTGTAATTTATCTTCGTTGGCAGGGCACTGGATTACAATCCAGATTTTCATGTCGGCAGCAAACATTGTTGTTTCACAGTCCAGATCCCTGACACAATCGTCTACGTATATAAGGAACAGTATTGGCCGTTGTACTGAACCCTGAGGAACCCCAATCCACCGCAGCAGAACTTGACCACGTTTGGCCGATGCAAACAACCTGGTGCCGACCCACGAGGATGTTTTCGGTCAACTTGAGGAGATTACCACTGATTCCAATTCTTTCTAGCTTGTACAACAGTCTCTGGTGTGGCACCGTGTCGAAGGCCTTTTGAAAGTGAATAAAGGCGATGTGAACCGTGCGTCTATCTTCAAGTGATTGGTTCCAGCTCTGAAGAGATTGCAGCTAATTTTTTGTGCAGGATACTCCATTTTGGAACCCGTTTTGACAGTTTGATAACAAGTTATATGTCTCTAGGAATTTCACCAATTTCCTCTTTATGATCGTATTCATAACCTTGCCAAGGATGCATGCCAAGCTTATGGGCCTGTAGTTTGTCACTGACACCTAGCTACCGCTACAGGGAGTTATATGTGTCAGCTTCCAATCTATAGGAAGTGTTCTGCAGTCAAATGAATCTTGCGGAATGTTCATATGCGAGTTCTTTCAGAAGTTTGGGTGGAAGCTCTCTGGGTATAATTTAAGCCCTGGCTCCTTACCCTGTTCCAGTAATTGAGAAGCTTGAAAGAATAATACGAGGGAGATATCGATGTTGTGTTATCTGATGTTTATGTTGGTCAATGACAGATAAGCAGTCAGTTCAGTTCAGTTTTCCTTTTACTTAATGAAATTACGCTTATAAATTTGAATTTTTATTCTTTATATTAAATTGGAATAATTAGCAGAAGTGTCAATAAATTAAATCCTCCAGCGAATTTATATTTATGTTCCCATAGTGAACTGAGTTTTAAGGTTACGTTGTCACATAGTGCGCTTATTGCTGCAGCCAGTGTCTGTCAGGCTGAGATTGAGTATCTCCATGGATTAAAATATTCTAGTCACCTCTTTCTGTCAATTCCACGGTTCCGTGATGTGGTTTGAGGAAAAATACCTTCATGCCTCCAATTTATTCGTGTCACGCATAGTTTGAATGAATAAAACCGTACATTAGTTGTAGGGATGAGTTGGAATAATTCATCATACAGGAGATCAAAGTCCATTCCACGAATGATACTTGAAGTTTGTATAATTTCACCGCAAGGTTGTCTTGAGTTTAGGAAAACGAGGTAGGTTGTTTAGACAGGTCTAGTATGGCAGTGCACTTTGACCCCTTATAAAGTTGGTGACCCGTCAGTACACCCTTTTTAATAGGTTGTAATTCTTTCGCATTCAATTTCTAGGGATCTGGATCGCATTTACAAACTGTGGCCTTACAAGCATGTAGACTGCAAATGCCTGCTTGATTGCATACAGCATTTAAGTTGCTGCATGTCCCACCTTTTAACATTGTGTTGAAGGAATTAGGGTGTTGGTCATCCGCACGCTGACATCCTTCTGTGTTTCTCTTTCACGGTGTGACATTCCATTCAGATATTATGGCTCATATCAGGGAAGCGATTTCAAATTCCGAGACGCAGCGAGACGTTTTTTTCGAGTTGAAGGAGAAGTACCATCTGGGTGAGCCTTCGTCCAACCACGGAAGGTTTTCTGGTGATTCTGGTTCGTCGGCAGCATTATGGATGATTTTTCAGATTTTTTGTAATCAGCAGACATGGAGCACTTACAGTTATATGCCTGTACACAATTATTAATTTAAAAGTGAAATAGAGTCGTGCCGAGCAATAAAACTTGTGGGATTGCACTGTCACTGAGCATTTGCCTTGATCGCTGTCGGCCTACAGGGACATCTATGGATCGTCCAACGAGAAAATTCTCGATCCATGCAAGAATTTTACCTCCGATACTAACCCCTCTCAACTTGTTGCAATGCATGACCGATAAAATTTGCATACACCGATAGATAAACTATGGATATTTTGACGGTTTAAACCGAAATAGGGCTTGCAAAAGCTTTCGCTATCTCTGCATAGATATATTTTTATGCAAGAACGTATCATGGGATCCGACTCAGGGGAAAAATTTATAGGTCAGCGTATCATACGCAGTCGTACTTCATGCCAAGGTAGTACGAACACTACCCATTATGCCATTTAAAGTAAAAATTCATTGACGGATTAGCAGAGTCACACAATAAGTCGTTGGCGGTAGGGGGAAAAATTTATCAGGGTTAAATGGCAACACTGCAATCGGCGAATATTAAGATGATGCAGTCGATATAAAACGCATCCATTTTATATGGACAATCGAAGATCACGTATAAGAGGACTCAGTCTTACTCCCATTAAGGTTCCGTGTTAATGTGGGTCACGTCAGCTAGCAAATATATCGTGAATAGTCGATAGAAGCGAAAATGCGAGTCCCAGGAAGTAATTGAGAAGAATTAGATGCGAGCACTGGGACCAGAGCTTGATTCGCCTGACGTTTCATATTTCAACTGGAACCCATCATCGAAGACAGTATCAGATTCGGGTAATTCATACACAGGCAGTTGCAATATTTATTAGATGCCGTCGCTATGCTATTGCATGCTTACAACAATTAAAGACTCGCCCTTCAGCGATGACGACTGCGCTCTGGTGCGCTAGTTGTTTGATGGCTGGCGTGAGGGTGGTTATCCGCTGAAATTTCTTCAACCATATTGGAAGGTGGCGTGATGATTGCTCGACAATTTGGCTCATCGGCACTGGCGTTGGAACATGCGTTCGCTGAGCACTCACTGAGTGGCCGATTGCTCTGACCAAACTGAGCCTCAGCACCGAATATGGGTTGTGCATGTCATTGCACTTGTTAATAGGCTAAGGGCCTGCTAACCTTGACTCGAGTAACTCGCCGCTCACACAATTATCGCTTTTGTGAGAATTTCGGCTTCGTTGAACTTGAATTTGTGACCAGTTCTCACCAAGTGAGCCATTTTTTGAGAAATGGTGTCATTTAGCCGCATTGGAGCCGCGTGTTTGGAAATTCGCGTTTGAAGCAGTATTCCAGTTGCTCCGACGTGGTAGCTTTGCCCGAAACTGCACCAGATCCGATAAACAACTCTCGAAGTTCCTTGCCACGACAGTGGGTCCTTTGGTTTAATGACCTTATGCCAACTGGTTGCCTCAAGTCTGTGTGCGCCTCCAACTCCAAGTGGCGCGAGAAGGCGACTGATGGCCTCCGATACGTGTTTGATGAATGATACCGCACGCCAATATTTAGGTTCAGTTTGATATTGTCGTTCGTCTCGTTTGCACATGCATCGGTTGACGAAGTTGCGAGGGAAGCACCTCGCACCGGAGAGGAGGCCGGATGCCCAGGGCTTCCAGTTTCACCAGACGACGTCTGTGCGGTACCTTGTCAAAGGCTTTGCTCAGGTCAAAGTAGATAACAACCACCGACTGCTGCTCATTACGAAGGGACGTGATGAGGTTAAGAAAGCTATGTGACACACTTTGCATGATCATCCAGGTAGAAAAACCATATTGCGAGTCGCTTAGAAGATCTTTGGTAGGCAAAAGTCGAGAATTTGATTTAAGATGTTTTTTCAAGATGTTTTGCAAAAGTCAGAGTTTTGTGAACGCCTCGTTAATTATTTGTATCTGAACCAGATCCCGACTGCAAAACAGGAAAAAATAATAGATTTAGTCGATGAGTCAGGAATGAATCATTTCAAAATATCAACTGAGAATACATGGCTAAGCAATCGGGAGAAGCTCGGCACTCTCTTGATAACTGAGTTTGGAAAACCGTCAGCCCCCCAAGAGTGCGAGTTTTTAGATGAATTACTTGCTTACGAATTAATAAAACGGAGAAATCAATGGTGCTGATAACATTGAATGAGGATGGCAGAAACGTCACAACCATTTCAGTTTCCATCGTAAGATTATTTGCATTGAAAGCACTAAACAATTCTGCCTTGTCAGAGTCTTCGGGAACGAAGTTCTTATCTTCATTTAGTAATGGAGGAATTTTTATAACCTCGTTTAAAGGAAAGATTGACGACGGAACATTTGAGCACCAGATTTTGCAGAGTTGCGCTCGCTGAGCGCGCATGATTCCCTCTGTCTGTCACGTTCAAGAAGACTCTTAGAGACTAATTCAAAAATCTCTGCAATCCTTAGATGAACACATAACGAACTATTAGATTGATCTTTAAACTGCCTCCTCAATTTCTTTGGTCTTAGCAAAAGAAAGTGAGGAGCGGTGGATTCCGAAGCGTAGGGCTTGACAATTTTGGTTGGCACGAATTCCAGAATGTTATTTGAAACGACTGACATGAAGTCATAAAGACTTGCTGCCAATCCAATGAGTCCACAAATTTGTTAATAAAGCTCATATCTGCGAGGTCAAAAGCCTGATAAGTACGAATGGCGCTAGCCTTTTTCGATGAGACATTTGGTTAGCAAAAGTGAATTAATGTATGGTCAATTTGGAAGAGGCCCTGCTTAAAATCAACGAAGAGGGAAGCAGTGTCGTTTGTGAAAACCAGGTCTAAAATATGCTTTTCTCTCGTTGAAGAACGGACAAGATGGGACCACTTAGAAAAATTAATGGAATATAGGATTTAAAATTTTAGAGCTTTCAAATTTCAGCTCCTTTGAGTTTACGCAGTTTTAGTCTCTACCTCAATGTAGAAAACACGTTAATTTGGAATAAATTTTGAGTGGATTGTGCAGTATCTAAATTTGGGAAATATTAACTTGGACTTAGAGATTCTGCAGCTATCCAAATATTCCTTTATTTAGGATTATTCCACGTCCAGGACATTATCCCTACGAGAAATATAAGCTTCAACGTTCACCTGCTTCCAAAATTCACGCCAGCGATGTGCTGCTTTAATCTGCTTTCAATCAGGGAATGAGAAGTCACAACAAAGGCTGAGTCGGTGCATGCTTTTTAGAAGTCTGACTGCTGAATACTATTGCACACAAGCCCAGTTATTTAAGAAGATTTTTAAATTAAATGCATTCGAATATAATCCTAAGAGTTATGGAAAACGCAGACGCTCAGGATTCATCTGTGCGGAGGAAAAAAATCCACGACGTGGGCGGGTCTCGAACCCATTTCACAGATTCATGTTGTGGCGCACCTAACCACTGGACTACATTCTCAACACAATTCAGAAAAAAAAATTGCATACAAACAAAAAAATGACAAAGATGTATTTTATTTTATTTTATTTATTTATTGCTAGTTTACAGGCAAGGTCAAAAAAATATATATAGTAGAGGGTCAAGCTGACAGTGCAAAAAACTCCTGATCGTTGTTTTATGTGTTTTCAGGAGAAAAAACTGCAGCTTATTGAGTAATTAAAGTTCTGGACAGGGACGCGTTAACACAGGTGCCCGGAGAAGAACCTCTCCATTCAGTGTTACGGATCTGGTATTCTGCACCAGCAGGTATGTCGGCGAGCGGCTGTTCGCTGTCGACTGAGAAATAAGCCGATTGAGGTCTGCAGAGCCAGTAATTTTTCTCCTCAGCATGAAGACCGGCACAGGATTCAGAGTCCGTGAACGCCATCAGAACCGAAGAGAGCTTCAACAGAGTCAGCACCTAAAAGTTTTGGAAGGTGTCCTGAATGTAGAAAACTAGTGACAGTTCGCGTAAACAAGGTATGGCTTTGCTGAATTTTGATACTTCTAGGTAGCTTATTCCAGATTGCTATAGCGTTTACCGAAAAAAACTGTCGGTATCTAACTGTGCGTGCCAAAGGAAGAAATAAAAATACATCTCGATGTCTGGTGTGCCGAGAGTGGTCGAGGTGCCTCAGAGATGTAAGGGGGTTAATGTACGACTGTTTAGTAGTTTAAACAGTAAAAATAGTCCCAACTGTAATCTAAGAAGCCACAGCGAGTCAAGGCTTGTAAGATCACAGCGTTGTTGGTAGGACAGGTTTCGGTGATCTGAATAGAAAACTCTTTTAGTAAAGAAGTGCTGGACTGATTCTATCTTCTTTCGTTCACTACGTGCAGAAGACTAAATAGAATCGAGCAGTATTCCAGACTAGGCCTGACATACATTTTATAGAGGCTGATTCTAATTTTGACGGTTTTAAAATTTCTGAGAATAAACCCAGTAGTTTGGCGTGCTTTCGAGACAATCAGGGCGCAGTGCTCTGACAGATTAAGACTACTAGATTATGATATGCCCAGATCCTTTATAACTCCGGGCACGTTTAGATCGTGACCGTCTATGCTTAGGTAGGGCTGATGGTTGTCGCCAATAACCATAACGGAGCACTTTTGCCAAGAAAGTGAGAGGCGCCATGTGCGACACCACTGAGCGAAGGCCTGAAGATCCGTTTTTAAGAGCTCAAGCACGATGTTGCGATCAATCGGTTTATATCGATAGGCAACTTTTAAATCGTCAGCGTACAGAAAGGGCCTACAATACTGAAAACAATCAGGAACATCGTTGACAAAGAGGCAAAATAGAAGCGGGCCGAGCACGCTGCCCTGCATAACTCCGCTCCTCACATGCGTGGGGTTGGAGATAACATCAGAAATTTTAACCCGTTGTGAACTAGCATTCAAATAGGAAAATATTAAGTTCAGAAGCTTTTTACCTATGCCAAAGGAGGCAAGTTTCAGCAGTAGGAGATCATGGTCAACACGATCAAAAGCCTTAGTGAAATCGAAGTAAACGGTGTAAATTGCAAAACTGCTGTCTCTAGATTGTAGCACATGATCAAAGAAAGAGAGCTGGCAAGTGTCACAAGACCTTTTTTCGAGAAAACCATGCTGAGCCGCATTAAGTAGGTTATTTTCTCTTAGGTGACACATCATCTTGTCTTTGATCAAGGTCTCGAAGATCTTCGAGACTGCTGGTAGTGTATTTATTGGCCTTAAGTCGTCAAATGACGTAGGTCGGCCGTGTTTCGGAATAGGCAGTATGTGCGATTCCTTCCATAAAATAGGGAAAGTTTCACTTTCAAGAGCAAGATTAAATATCTTATATAGAAGGGACGGAAAAATATAGTTTGCATCCGCCTTTTAAACGCTGACCGGAACGCCATCTGGTCCTGGACTGTATGATTGATGAAAATGCCGAATGGCTACGGTCACGTCCCAGATATTCTGTTACTACTTCTTCTCCTGCCAAGCGGTCAAAAAGCCTGATAACACTAATGAATTTCACTTCGAGGACGAAAAGTGCATGGGCTGTTTAAATCTCTTACAGAAATTCCTATTGATGGAGAAAGAGATAAGTTACTGAAAATAAGAAATGGCCGATCTAAAAGAGAAGGTTCATTGTTCACCTGGAAAAAAATAACCGTAACAACGAGAATTCCAACCAAAGAAATTACGTATGCAAATATAGCTTCCTCAAGAATATCTATGTAGACCTTAAAGAAATTGCGTCTACAGAGCTCAGTAAATCAGTAGACATTTCCTTCCTTCGAAAGGGAGATCAAACCAGTTCATGCACCTTACTACTGTCATACAGCTCAGACAGAAGCATAAATGTTCTGGATACACAAAAATATGTGGCATCGTTGCTGGATGATACAAAAAAGGGCGAAGTTGAAAAGCTCGTCGAATTTGAAGGACCGAAGACGAAGAATCCGAAGTCGAAAAGGGCCAAGATGCTTTCAAAAAAAGGGTTCGAACTCCGGAAAAAGCTCGCTATTACTGATAGATGCTCAAGGGGAATCCTCTGTTGGTATTATAGGAGCAAGGGCAGGACAAATTGGCAAAGTTCCCAAAAGGGGTTAACAGTAACTTTAGGAATTTTTGCTCATACTGACGCAAATAACATCGTCAACCAGAGTAGAATTATTCCTAATACTAATGCCCTATCAACAAATCAGAACTAAAAGTCAACAAACAGACATTTAAGACCGAAAACGCAATCTCGTTATTAAAGGGGCTCCCGAGTCCACTTCTCTGATTGCAAAGGAAAGCGTAGAACAGGACCTCAGTCTTTTCCGAGAATATTCTTATTCGATTCTTCAAGATGGTGAATGCGTTACAGTGCACAAAGCATTCCGTTTAGGGAAAACGGATGTTTCACATGAACTATCATCACCAAGGCCTCTTAAAATCATTCTTGAAAATGATGTTCAGGCTTCAGCCTCCTAGAACGGAGAATGGGTCTCCGTAGCTCACACAGGGATGTGTTTTTCCAGCTGGATTACGAGCCCAAGGAAAGGCACAAAATGAGGATACTGAGAGCAGAACTGAAGAGGAGGACCAAGCAGGGGGAAAAATGGCTGCAAATAAAGGACGGGGAAATTAAATTGATGGAGAGTTCTTTCTTGTGGCAGACACCGTACATCTAAAAGGCAGGTCCTCACACAGACGGAGGACACTAAATACGATGTGCCCAAATGTACAGAGCTGGAATAATAAAAAGAAGACGCTCCAGAGCTCGGAGGACGACCACTCATCAGAACTCAGCGTCGACTGGATGGATACCAGTTCATCTCGGAAAGCAATGACAGACTCTAGCATTCAATCGTACGAAATGCGCAGAAGTCTATATGGAGGAGTTACCCAGTCTAAATTGAGATTTTTGTATACCAATGCTCAGAGTCTCCTTTCGAAAGTAGACGAACTCAAAGCACTAGTATCAGAGGGAACCCCGGATGTCGTTGCCATTACGGAAACGTGGCTCAAAGCCGAAATCGTAGATAGCGAGGTTTCGTTAGATGGATACCAACTCTTTCGAAAAGACCGAGAAAATAGACAAGGAGGTGGAGTGGCCGTTTATATTAGGACAGGAATCTTGGCAGTTGAACGAGCGCACGCCATCTTCCTTAAATATGAATTTCTCTGGATAAAGATTAAATAGCAGTGTTCACAGAACCTACAATACATGACGATCTACAGACCACCAAACATTCCAAGTGCAGCTGATGAGTCCCTCCTCCATTTGCTCAAGGAAGTAGCAAGTCACCAGGAGGTGCTTATTGCAGGAGATTTGAATGCACCTATAGTAGACTGGAAATTCACTAAAGAAGCGGAACTTCAGCTTAACCACGTCCACAGTGCTGTTATAGACACCGGTCCAGTGCGTGAAAATATACTCTTCCCGGAACCTCTTGTGGAACGGTTACTGCGCAATCTAGAAGAAGTGAGGTCAGCTGGTCCGGACGATTTACCGGCAAATTTCTTGAAAGAACTGGAATATGAACTCTCCAAACCACTAGCGCATATATTCAATTCATCATTTGAATCTGGGAAACTACCATCCAAAAGGTAGGCAGCAAATATATTCCCCATACACAGGAGTGGTGCGTGATCTTATGTCAACAATTATTGGCCTGTCAGCCTAACCTCCATTTGCTGTAAAATAATGGAATCAATAATCAAAAAGGCAACCATGAAGTTCCTTGAAGAAAACGGATTACTCTCAGATCTCCAGCATGGCTTCATATGCATAGGAACCACGTATCTTATTTGTTCTTCGGCTTGGACAGTTTGAAAACCGTTAAACACCACGCTTGTTCTGATCCTGACATTAAAGCTGCAACGGCACGTACGTAATTGCTCTCTGGAATTTTCGGGAATTTTTCTTCTGCCGAATTTCCTAACAAAACGACATCAAATTGTAATTTGTTTATCACCTTCATCGACTTGATAAAACAGCCTCTACACCAATAAATACTGACAACCGCTGAGTGAACCAAAAGTGCAATACCCCTTGAAGATCTGAAGTTATCCAGGACCTTTGACCTCTACAAACGGCTGAGTCGTTCCTGAATATTATTTCTATCATTTATTGATTTTTTAAAGCGGTTTTGAACAAATAGGCGTATTTATTGCTCATATTGTTTCTATTGTGGCGTCGTTGGACTTCCGTTTGAAATTTGCTCGTCTCCAAGCTTTTGATATATGGCCATATATCTGTTCCCAAAGTCAGAACTCAACGAAATAAGTTGTCATTGGATCACATATTGTCTGTTTATCAGGATTAGCCTATAATTGTTTATAGGCATTGTGATATTCAGGCACACAAAAATTGATATCAGAATCTTGAAAAATAAGCCAACTCTGCTTCATTTGGATCCTGCATCATATGGGCTTCAGAAAACAGTCTCTCGCCAGAAAAGGTGTCTACATCAGAAAGGAACGGAGAACCACTGGCAAACACACGTCACAGGCTGCATCGTTCTTTGCTTCGTATTAATATTCGATAGTGAATTCGGTTCGGAAAAGCACTTCTTATTGTGCTCAGTAAACTATATGCTTGATAAATTAAGCTGCTCGTTAAACTTAATGCATCCTCGTAGAGATCTTGCTGGCATGGAAAATGCATATGTTCACGACCCGACCAAGCGAGAAAATTATTTACCGCTTCGGCTAGGATTCGAAACACCAACCTTTCGATTAGCGACCGATGCACTTGACCGCTCGGCCACGCCCGCGAAGCCAGCAGACAAAACAATAGTATATCCTCCAAAAATAATGATCTCTCCTACCTTTGTTAACCGTTTTCGATTTCATGTGTCAAAAACTTACCAGAAATACTCAAGTCATTCTTGATAGTGTACCACACGGGCTTCTTTTGCAGAAGATTTGGAACGTAGGAATTCAAGGAAAACTTTTCAATTGGATCAAGAGTTTCTTGTCTTTCAGAGTACAGAGAGTTGTTGTTGGAAACTCTAGCTCAGAATGGGTAAAAGTAGAAAGTGGTGTTCCACAGGGTTCTGTTTTTGGGCCCCCTACTCTTCCTAATCTACGTGAACGACTGTCTCAACGACCTAGATTGTGAAGCTGTCATGTTTGCAGATGACATTAAAATATGGACTGAAGTCAGCTGCGCTGATGACGCAAAAGGGTTACAATCGAATATCGACAAACTAAGTGCCTGGTTCAGCTAAGTGGCTTCTTAAGTTCAATGTATCCAAGTGCGTGATCCTACATCTAAGCGCCGGTCGAAAAGTATCTCTGAGACACCAGTACTTTTATTAATGGCACTGCATTAAAAAGAGGTCGAAACATACAAAGATCTGGGCATGTGGACAACTGTGAATTTGATGCCCCTCAGAACACTGTAAGAAAGCAGTCCAGAAGGCAACATGTACACTACATTGGATCAGACGTGCGTTTAAAATATTCCCCCTAGTCTATTCGGAAAAGTCTATGGCGCCTTTGTGAGACCACATTTAGATTACGGAGTACCAGCTTGGATACCGTGGATGAAGAAAGATGTTGACCTCCTCGAACAGGTGCAACGGAGAGCAACGAAGATGGTTGACGGTCTTAAGACTTTACCGTACCAAGAAAGATTGAAAAAAAGCTTGACTTATTTCCTCTTTCCTACAGGCACTTACGGTGTAGCCTGCTCTGGACATTCCGGATTATCCGGGGCCATGATTCCACCCCTGAGATCGGAGGATTTCTTCGACTTTGCCTGCACAACTCATCTGCGTGGTCATCCTTACAAGGTTAATAGCGAACGCACGCGATTGAACCTCAGAAAGTTTTCTTTCAGCCAACGAGTGGTTTGACCTTGGAACTCGTTACCAAGTGAGATGGTTACCTCTGAAAGCATTATTGATTTTAAAAGAAGGCTTGATTGCATTGTATTTGACAAAAGACGACTGTCACAGCCTGATTTCTTAAAACCAGCCTTTTAAAATCTTTCGGGCTCTACTTTTCTTCCACAATGTTTCGCTTATGGCTGTGAAAACGCATTTGAAGTTATGTTATGCTTTGACTCAAACATTTTAAAATGTACAACATTTTATATTGACTGTACACATGCAATGATAACCTAACATTAATAGGGTCATCAAGGGCAATGCCTGTAACCCTTCAAAATATACATATACATATAATTATCAGACCGAGAAGAACCACAAAGCAGCGATATTGAAGAAAGCAGTGCACTACTGAACATTACCAAAACTAAGTTAAACAGTGAAGGGCTGGCACACTGTGATGGATGCCAAGGAGTCACAACCAGAGTTTTGAGATGAAAAGGAGACCCCGATCTCCTATCGGAAATAATATCAGTCCTCATCAAACATAAAAAAATTTACTCGCTGACACACGATGCAAATGAGCTGAAAAAACTCAGCAAGCTAGACCATAATCATCGCAAGGAAATGGTAGAGGTCAAAAGACACAACATTAAGTGAAACAAAAAGAGAAAAAGAATGAATTCATTAGAACAAACCTCTGAGTCAGTTGAAATACAGATGACCAGAAAGAAAATAATCGAGGAGGAAATTATTTCTTGCGTTTCCACAGGTTTGGGAAATCTGGAAACACATAGAATCCGACTGCACAAAAGTAAATCAGCGATCGACGGTCTCTGAAAAGTTTAAAAGCAGTAATCGTAAGGGATCTTTAATGCCACGGACGAGCGACAGCAGCATGCTCTTTACATGTCCATCGAAATACAATGAAGTTGGGCATGCTAGCCAGCAAAGTAATGGCGGAAAGTGGCCTGCAATTTATCGACAGACCTGGATGCCTCAAACCAAAATTAAGGTTTCCCGGGTGCTTCTCGAGCAAACTTATTGTCAGGAGAACTCACGCTGTTTGAAAGGTCCAAAGAGATGTCTGCGAATCAACCAGCAGGCTCACCGATGAAGACCAATTTGAACACAGTATTAAAGACTGTAACAAAGGGTATGATTCAACCTTCAATCACTTAAAGAAAGCAGGATGCAGAAACGAGTTTTTTCCCTGACAGATCATTTTGTCTGGTAGTTCAGGGAGTCTCAGAGGCTACTAGGGAAACGCCAAAAGAATGGATAAAACAGGATTTGATGAAATTTCAAAATTTATTGAATGATACACAAGAAACTGGTGAGATAGTCGACATCAAAGAGATCTTTCGATTGGGGCCTCCCGTTACAAGTGAAACGCATGAGGTTCGACCAAAACCATTAAAAGTCGTCTTGGGGAGCAAACAGCAGGTAGATCTATTGCTCTCTCGAAATTCCCGACTACGAAAGAATCACCGTGGAGTTTTTTTTCAGCCGGATGACTCTCCCATCGATCGGATGAAAATGAGGACACTGGTAGCAGAATTGTAAAAGACGTCAATACGAGGGGGAACAAAACTTGAAAATTGTAGACAACAAAATAGTCAAAACGGTGCACTCGTTTTTATGGGAACATCCGGTGAAATTGACGGCAACCACGCCGGTCAAAAGCCCTAACAAATGCCTATAGATTTGAACCCAGACAGGAGACTGGATATATCTTGTGAAATATCCAGAAAAAATCGCCATCTGTGAGAAAGAACCAAAAATCTTCAGAAATCTAGGAAAGAAAACATGATTAAAATGATGTACACAAATGTGCAGAGTCTATTGAACAAAAGGGATGAAATCAAACTGGTCGTGGACCATTTACAACCTGACCTCATAGCTCTAACTGAAACATGATTAAATGAACAAATCGCAGACACAGACGTCAGGATAGGCGGATTTTCACCTTATCCGCATGGATAGAAACGGACGTAGGGGTGGTGGAATCGCATTGTTTATACGAGAAGGCATTGACTTCATTCCGGATGGGCCCTCGCCAAATAGGATCTCGTCTTGCGAAATAATTTGTTGTAAAGTGAAAGTCTCAAACCAACCAGACCTCCATATGGCCGTGGTATATCGACTCCCAGGACAGCGAATGGACACGGACGAAGCACTCATCGCAGAGGTAAAGCAAATCTGCCGTAGCAAACACTTATTAATACTTGGAGATTTCAACGCTCCCGATATAGATTGGGTGTCAATGTACTGCTCGCGATCGGAAAATTCATTCGAACAGAAATTACTTCAGTTGGCAAATGACGAGTTTCTTACCCAACATTTCACAATGGAGACGCGGTTCCGAAATGGGCAGCAGTCAAGCTGTTTGGATCTAATCATAAGTAGAGACGACAATTGCGTCCTTGCATTAAGTTCTTACGTGCCACTTGGACGAAGTGATCATTGTGTTCTTGCTTGGGAGTAGAGTCATTTTTCTGTACCCAAACGTCGTGCAGTTAGGGAGAGAAATATATGGAAAGGGGATTATCCCAAAATGAAAGAATTACTGAATGGGATAGACTGGAGCCCTTCACATGAACCTGACCCAAATGCTGCCTGGTTCTTCATTAGTAAATTGATTCAGCAGTTCGTAGAGACATTCTGTCCACTTAAAAGGTTATCGTGCGTCTCCCGACCCGAGTGGGTGACATCGGAAATAAAAAGGAATCTCAAGAAGAAAAGAAGACTGTGGATAACATATGCCAGATATCAACAACCTGAACATTTTTCCGCTTTAAAGAAACAGCGAAATCGATGTCGGAAACTTCTGAGAAAACAAAGGTCAGCCTTTGAGTCAGAAATAGTCAAAGACATACCAAGAAATTCGAAAAGATTTGTTGCTAACGTAAAAAAGGCAAAACGAAATCGGGACTCCATTCCTTGTTTAAAAGACTATCAGGGAAAGAGGTTAACTGATAACTCTGATAAGTCCAGACTCTTATCTAATTTCTTAATGTCCGTGTATACAGAGGAACCACCTTTTGACGCGGAAGAATACTACAGTACTGCCACATCTACAAACAAATTAGCACGTTGACATTCCCAATGGACACAGTAAGAAAAACCCTGAAACAGCTAAAGCCCACTTAATCACCTGGCCAAGATGGTATATTCGCAAAAGTTTTAAATGAACTCACAGACCAGCTGGCCTCTCCGCTCTCCAAGATATTTGAAAGTTCGTTGGAGGCCGGGGCTCTGCCTACCGAGTGGAAGATAGCCAACATAACCCCCATCTATAAAGGAGGAGAGAGGACATCACCGAACAGTTTCTGACCAGTCAGCCTCGCAAGTATCCGTTGCAAAATGATGGAGAAGATAATCAAAACGGAACTGATGAGGCATATTGAAGAGAATAACTTGCTTAGTTCATATCAACATGGATTTCGAAGTGGTCGATCCTGCCTCAAAAACCTGCTCTCATCCATGGAAATTTGGAAAAAATCATAAGAAATGGGTTTTTCAGTTGATGCCATCTACATTGACTTTAGCAAAGCCTTTGACAGGGTTCCACACAGACGTCTGATCTTTAAGCTCCGTCAGATGGGTGTGACTGGCAACCTACTCAAATGGTTGGCAGACTATCTCACAGGCAGGCACCAGCGTGTTTGTATTGGAGACGCCAAGTCTCACTTGGAAACCGTTCACAGTGGAGTTCCGCAGGGCAGCGTTCTGGGTCCCACTTCGTTTCTGATATACGTGAACGACTGCCTTGATTTTCTGACATGCGAGAAGGTAATGTTCACTGACGATCTGAAGTTATGGATCTCGATTGAAAATCCAGAGGATGCGCGGAAATTACAACAAAACTTAGATCGCTTGCAAACATGGTGTGATGAGTGGCTGCTGAACCTTAATCTTAACAAATGCCAAATAATCCGACTGCGGTCAAGTTTCAGAAGGATGATTAGGTTTGAATACCAGTACTTCATCAGTGGTCACCAACTCCAGGAAGTAAATATTCTAAAGGACTTGGGTATGTGGATAAGACCGACTCTCAAACCATCGTCGCACTGTGTGAATATCGCAAAGAAAGCTATGTGTATGTTAGACGCAATCAGGAGGTCCTTCGTTAATTTTGATGAAGAGCTATTTGTTTGCATGTTTGGAACATTTATCCGGCCGGTGTTGGAAAATTGCGTTCATTCGTGGCGCCCTTGGACGAAAAATGACTACGCTCTGCTGGATAAAGTTCAACGGACGGCAACGAAACTAGTCAGCGGATTGGAATGACTACCCTATGAGGGCCGCCTAGAAAGACTTAAAACGTTTTCTCTCTCTTATAGGCAATACAGAGGGGTTAAGATATTAATCTTCAAATTGGTCAGGGGAGTTGAGTGTGCTCTTCAGATGGCCGACATTTTGAATTGCCAAACATGACAAGTCTCCGAGGTCACAAATACAAACTGAAAAGAAAACACACCAAACTTGAAGTGCGGGCCAACTTCTTGTCCCAACGGGTGATTGAAGAATGGAACAAACTGCCAGCTTTGGTTGTTCAGGCTGAAAGCGTTGAAATGTTTAATTCAGTATAATTCAGTATATATAAGGGAAACAGGCATAACCTTTGAAAACCCTATTTACAGATATACGCTAGCAAAATAAGAAAATGCTACATGGCGATAGTCATTTTAGTATATCGATCATTGCTGTCGACTAAATATATGTTCATCAAGTAAAAATGCATCAAGTCTTCTTTAAAACATTTCAACGCTTTCAACCTGAACAACCGATTCTGACAGTTTGTTCCATTCTTCAATCACGCGTTGGGAAAAGAAGTTGGCCCGCACTTCAATTTTGGCATGTTTTCTTTTCAGTTAGTATTGGTGACCTCGGAGACTTGTCACGTTTGTCAATTCAAAAAAAGATGGCCATCTGAAGAACACAATCAACTCATCTGATCAGTTTGAAGACTAACATCATCTTTTATTTTATTTTATTTATTTATTGCCAGTTTACAGGCAAGGTCAAAAAATATACAGTGGAGGGTCAAGCTGACAGTGAAAAAAACTCCTGGTCGTTGTTTCAAGTGTCTTCAGGAGAAGAAAACTGCAGCTTATTGAGTAATTAAAGTTCTGGACAGGGACGCGTTAACACAGGTGCCCGGTGAAGAACCTCTCCATTCAGTGTTACGGATCCGGTATTCTGCACCAGCAGGTATGTCGGCGAGCGGCTGTTCGCTGTCGACTGAAAAATAAGCCGACTGAGGTCTGCAGAGCCAGTAATTTTTCCACTCAGCATGAAGACCGGCACAGGATTCAGAGTCCGTGAACGCCACCAGAACCGAAGAGAGCTTCAACAGAGTCAGCACCCAAAAGTTTTGGAAGGTGTCCTGAATGTAGAAAACTAGTGACAATTCGCGTAAACAAGGGATAGCTTTGCTGAATTTTGATACTTCTAGGTAGCTTATTCCAGATTGCTATAGCGTTTACCGAAAAAACTGTCGGTATCTAACTGTGCGCGCCAAAGGAAGAAATAAAATACATCTCGATGACTGGTGCGCCAAGAGTGGTCGAGGTGCCTCAGAGATGTAAGGGGGGTTAAATGTACGACTGTTTAGTAGTTTAAACAGTAAAAATAGTCCCTTCTGTAATCTGCGAAGGCACAGCGAGTCAAGGCTTGTAAGATCACAGCGTTGTTGGTAGGACAGGTTTCGGTGATCTGAATAGAAAACTCTTTTAGTAAAGAAGTGCTGGACTGATTCTATCTTCTTTCGTTCACTAGCGTGCAGAAGACAAAATAGAAACTAGCAGTATTCCAGACTAGGCCTGACATACATTTTATAGAGGCTGATTCTAATTTTAACGGTTTTAAAATTTCTGAGAATAAACCCAGTAGTTTGGCGTGCTTTCGAGACAATCAATGCGCATTGATCTGACAGATTAAGACTACTAGAGTATGATATGCCCAGATCCTTTATAACTCCGGGCACGCTTAGATCGTGACCGTCTATGCTTAGGTGGGGCTGATGGTTGTCGCCAATAACCATAACGGAGCACTTTTGCCAAGAAAGTGAGAGGTGCCATGTGCGACACCACTGAGTGAAGGCCTGAATATCCGTTTTTAAGAGCTCAAGCACGATGTTGCGATCAATCCGTTATGGTGAGTTGTGACAACCATCAGCCTCATCTTAGCATAGCCGGTCATGACTTAAAGGTGCCCGGGTTTATAACGGATCTGGGCATATCATATTCTAGTAGTCTTAATCTGTCAGAGCACTGCGCCCTGATTGTCTCTAAAGCACGCCAAACCACTGGGTTTATTCTCAGAACTTTTTAAAACCCTCAATATTAGGACCAGCCCTTATAAAATGTATGTCAGACCTAGTCTGGAATACTGCTCGTTTCTATTTAGCCTTCTGCACGCGAGTGAACGGAGGAAGATAGAATCTGTCCAGCACTTCTTTACTAAGAGTTATTACTTCAGAGCATAGAAACCTGTCCTACCAACAACGCTGTGAGCTTACAAGCCTCAACCCGTTGTGGCTTCGTAAATTACAGAAGGGACTATTTTTATTGTTCAAGCTTTTTAAACGGTTTTTACCTTTAACCCCTTACATCCCTGAGGCAGCTCGACCACTGTCGGCGCACCAATCATAGAGATGTATTCTTATTTCTTCCTTTGGCACGCACCGTTAAATACCGTCAGTTTTTTTCGGTAAACGCTATAGCAATCTGGAATAAACTACCCAGAAGTATTTAAAAATTCAGCAAAACTATCCTTTGTTTACGAGAGCTGTCACTAGTTTTTCTACATTCAGGACACCTTCCGCGAATTTTTGGGTGCTGATTCTCTGGAAGCTCTTTTTCCGTTCTGATGGCGTCCACGGACTCTGAATCCTATGCCGGACTTCATGCTGAAGGCAATATTGCT
Organism: Schistocephalus solidus; assembly: GCA_017591395.1. NCBI lineage: Eukaryota > Metazoa > Platyhelminthes > Cestoda > Diphyllobothriidea > Diphyllobothriidae > Schistocephalus > Schistocephalus solidus. The sequence goes on from WEDG01005922.1 coordinate 64,490, forward strand.
GGCTCTGCAGTCCGTAATCGGGTTATTCCTCAGTCTACAGCTAGCAGCCGCTCGCCGGCATACTTGCTGGTAGTACAGAAGACCAGATCCACAACACCGAAAGGAGAAGTACTACACCGTGCACCTGTGTCAACACTTCCCTGTCCTACACTTTAATCTGTTCAACAAGCTGCAGTTTTTTCTCCTGAAAATACTTTAAAGAACGATCAGGAGTTTTTTTTACTGTCAGCTTGACCCCCTACTGTATATATCCCTTTTGACCTTGCCTGTAAACTGGTAATAAATAAATAAATAAATCGGTTTATATCGATAGGCACCTTTTTAATCGTCAGCGTACATAAAGGGCCTACAATACTGAAAACAATCAGGACCATCGTTGACAAAGAGGCAAAATAGAAGCGGGCCGAGCACGCTGCCCTGCATAACTCCGCTCCTCACATGCGTGGGGTTGGAGATAACATCAGAAATTTTAACCCGTTGTGAACTAGCATTCAAATAGGAAAATATTAAGTTCAAAAGCTTGTTGCCTATGCCGAAGGAGGCAAGTTTCAGCAGTAGGAGATCATGGTCAACACGATCAAAAGCCTTAGTGAAATCGAAGTAAACGGTGTTAATTGCAAAACCGCTGTCTCTAGATTGTAGCACATGATCAAAGAAAGAGAGCTGGCAAGTGTCACAAGACCTTTTTTCGAGAAAACCATGCTGAGCCGCATTAAGTAGGTTATTTTCTCTAAGGTGACACATCATCTTGTCTTTGATCAAGGTCTCGAAGATCTTCGAGACTGCTGGTAATGTATTTTTTGGCCTAAAGTCGTCAAATGACGTAGGTCGTCCGTGTTTCGGAATAGGCAGTATGTGCGATTCCTTCCATAAAATAGGAAAAGTTTCACTTTCAAGAGCAAGATTAAATATCTTATACAGAAGGGACGGAAAAATATCGTTTGCATCCGCCTTTTAAACGCTTACCGGGACGCCATCTGGTCCTGGACTCTAAGATTGACGAAAACGCCGAATGGCTACGGTCACGTCCCAGAGGGTTAAAGTTATGGTTTCGAGGACGTTACCTGTCCAAACCCGGATGTTAGGAAAGGGGGCGACAGTATATTCACTAAACATTCTAGACAAAAAAGCATTGAAGCTATCAGCAGTCAACTAAGCGTCAGCTATTGGGTTTCCTAAGGCATCTCGAAGTACGGGGTGCTTCGTTTTTCTCTGCGCTTTTACTGTGCGCGAAAAGAGCTTCGCAACATTTAACGAAGGGTTTTTGGCAAAGGTAACCTCATCGGCTTGTCGTTTTTCGTCAGACAGCCTCTTAGCCTCTTCCAAGATTTTCTGGATCACGGGCAGGATGGAGGTGTCATTTTGTAGATGAAAAGGTCAAGGTCAAGGTCGAAGGCGGTTGGTTCAAATATGAAGATAAGTGAATTCTCGAATTTTAAACCGATTTCTTCGTTTCCTGTTGAAAATATTAGCTTAATTACTGACAATTTATTGTGTTTCTACCTCATTATCAGCTGCACACACTTGCAGTTATTGCAATTGCAAAAGGGTAGAATATAAAGTTTTTAAACTTTTTACCCTACATAGCCTCATTAAAGTTCTCGCAGATTTACGTCAAAAGGACGGAATATAAAGGTTAATTCTAGAAATAAAGTTAAAATTTTGTAAGTTTACCTTATTTCCAGCGAAGAATAATTTGCAGTAACTGGTATACCAGTTGATATAATTTTTCATCCTGCATAGCCTCTTCGCTAATTCTATTTTCAGTTTAAACTGGTTACCTAGCAGATATTTGCTTGCAGTGCCTTGCTTAAGACACATATTTCAAATATTACATCTTTTATTCCGCAAATCGTCACTAGTGACAATTTTCCTTTCGTATTATCGAATTGAAAAAATACTTATATTTTAAAATCAATATGAAACCCCAGTCAGTGCTTAGACGCAAACATTCTCTTCGCGTAAAACTTCCACTAGAGCAACCCTCCTTAAGCATGAAGAAATTAGACCTTGACGCCCTGGAAAACATAAATACCTTTATGTCTAAATATGGTTCTCTCTTCACGATCCTTGGTACTATTTTTGAGGGAAAATTGTCTTCACTCACTTCTCAGCAATGCTTGAAACTAGAGCCTTTTATAAACATGGTCAGTACCGAGTCAATTGACCGACGTAAGAGAAGTTTCAATTTTCTTTTAAAAAACGTCCCCAAGAGTAAAATCCCCCTGGACGTTGCATTTCATTTCCTTTACTCATGTGGCTTTAAATTTAAAGTCGCTGAAGCTAAAATGTTGTCTTCCCGTAGCAAAAACCCGCCAGTTCTGGTCAAACTTTTTTTCAGCGATTGAAGTTGACCTTATTTTCTCTAAGCATGAGCACTCAGCTCAATATTTGAAAAAAACAAGTTGTTTATCTGTAGGGATAAAACCCCAATGGAACGTCGGGTTTCACCCTCATTAGCAAACAAGAAGCCTTCGTCTACACCTTCAATATCAAAAAGTTATCTCAGAGGTTTGTCCTGCAGCTAATGAAAGCCCACGGCCCTCCGGATCGACAGGAATTTCGATTCCAGCTGAATCTTCACCCGTTAACCTTGTTCCTGGTTTGAGTGAAATTGTGTCAAAGCCACTTCTTTTCTCATCCCAAGCAAACTATGCCTGCTATAGCTGCCAAATCTACTAAACCTAAGCAAACTCCTAGTAAATCTGAATCATTGGCTAATCCAGGCATTAAAATCAGTAATGTCATTACCGATGGGAAACCTGCTAACCCCTCAGCATCTACAACAGCTGCGAACGCTAATGTAAGCATCCTTCCCAACCCAAAAGGTGGCCGAAATCCCCAAATAATTAACGCTTCTAATTATGTTACCAGTTTTCCAAAATCATTTAGACCTTTTTCAAATGCACGTTTTTCGCAAATTTATGCTTCCCTTCCTCAAAATCTAATTTCTATGCCACCCCCTATCTTTCAAATGCCACAATATAGCCTTCCTTTACAAGGTTTTCATCCAAATATGCCGTTGTACAATAATCTCAGTTCTCTTAACCGTAAAATTTCGACAAATTGTAGACCAGAGCAATTTTGTTTCCCACCTTTCGTTTCTTCTTTATAGTATTCTTCTTCGCCACCAAATTATCCTTTTTTATAAATACTGATGAGCGTAACCGGCAGCTCAGGAATACGCTCAGCTTAGTTTCCCTCAATGTGAGATCAGTTGTAAATAAGATGGCTGAGCTTAGAACAGTAGCCTTTGAGCTTGATCCAGATGTTCTGTGCATCACTGAATCCTGGGCTCACTCTTTTATTTCTGACTCAACGCTTGCCATAGATAATTTCAATTTGTACCGACAAGACCGCGCTGAAAAACGTGGTGGTGGTTGCATCCTTTATATTAAGTCATCCTTTGTACATTTCCCTTTTCAGCTGGCCATTTCGTCCTTTTTTGGAAATGTTTGCTTTGCTTTAGTCATCCTCCCTCACAATAAAAAAGCGTTAATTGGCTCTGTCTATAATCCTCCGTGTTATTCTCGCAATGAAAGCGAGCTCTGTGAACTATTTGAAAAATTGCACACACTCAATTTTATATCAAAATAATCGTAGGCGATTTCAATCTGCCAGACATTGACTGGCAGGCCAATTCCTCTCCGCCTAAACATCAGAAATTGGTCGATACTATTAACTTTTCAAACATGTCCCAACTGGTCAGATCAGTTACTAGAAATGACAACATTTAAGATTTAATTTTTACAAATGATGTCCACACACTCTTTATGAATTTTCATCATGATCTTTTCACAAGTGATCACGCAATAATTCCCTGTTGTTTTCCAGTCGCCCTTCTTACGAAGCCTGAGGTTAAATGCAATAACCTCGACTTTGCTAAAATAAACCATGAAACAGTAAATAATTTCGTAAGCACTCTATATTGGCATAGCATATTCTCAATCAACGATCCAAACTGTTTCCGTGAGCTATTGCAAAGCCTCACAGAACAAATCCAGGCTTTTATCCCGTTTAAGATTTTTAATTCAAATACAGCTTCTTCTACTGTTCCGCATTTTCTCCAGAACAGACTTAAAAAATTACGAAAAAACTTAAAGATTCATCTAAAAGCTCTTTGTCAGTTCATTTAAGGATTGCACAAATATTTGAATAAGCATCGAAAATTAGGCTCGCGAGAGATAAGCGTAGGGAGTCTCGGGCACTAAGTGATGGCAATTCATCCAAATCTGTTGCTCTTATCTTCCATGTTAGGTCATCGGCTAAGCGTCTGAATGTAACTCCGCCCTTACAAAAAAATTGCTACAGACGATTGGGGCAAAGCAGAGTTGTTAAATTCGTTTTTTGCCAACCACTTTACCACTGAAACTAGCCCTATTCCCACAATTCCTCTGCTTTCAAATTCGCTTCTAACAACCATTAATTTCTCGCCTTCATGTATTCAAAAATTAATAGCTCACCTAAAAAATTCACATTCGGTTGGAACTGATAACATTCCAAACTCACTTATTAAACAGTTAAGGGATTTTCCACCTTTACTAAGCAAGTTATTCTCAGTATTTCTCGAAAATGGTTTCTTACCAGATTACTGGAAAACTTCTATTATAATACCAGTTTTTAAATTTTGGTTCCCGCTCGGACATTCATAACTATCGCGGTACTCATAAAACGCCCTCTCTTGCTAAACTCTTCGAAAAACTAATTGCAAAACAAATCACGAATTTTTGCATAAGCAATCAAATAAACAACTTTTCCCAACACGGCTTTTTACCGGACCGCTCTTGTGAAACCTGCCACATGTCTTTTGTAAATCTATTAACCTCGCTTCGTAATGATCATCTGTCTGTAGTAGTTATCTATTTTGATCTTAGTAAGGCATTCGATAAAGTGCCTCATAAACGACTTCTAGCTAAACTAGAAGCTATAGGATTTCGTAGTCCCCTTACTGACTTAATTAGATCATACCTAAATGATCGAAAGCAAAAAGTTTTAGTAGGGTCCTCGTACTCAAGTGCTACCCCGATTGTTAGTGGTGTCCTTCAAGGTACCGTATTAGGTCCTTTGTTGTTCTTACTGTATATAAATGATATTTCATCGATAGTTAAACATTCTCAATCTTTATTTATGCTGATGACCTCAAATGCGTGTATTCCTTCTCTAACTCTACAACCGAACGGTGCCTAGAACAAAGTCATTCAGATTTAGACGCTCTTTCGGCCTGGAGCTCCACATGGCTAATGGAGTTCTCACCTACTAAGTGTCGCTACCCCTAGTAGCAAGCGTATATCGAGGTGATAGTGGGGCGATACCGATTTTTCGCTATAGGTATATCGAGTCTACAACGATTTTGTCCCGCGGATTTATATCGAGGCGATATCGAATTTTCGAGATACTCAAAAATGGTGACAGCTTGCAGTACAGTATTGCAGGTTATTTGTTTATTTGGCTTAAAAACGGCCGCCACCCTTAATCCATTCGTAGTAGCGGTTTTTTCTTCTCCATTTACGTTTTAACTCTCTTATTATCGCTTAATTCGAACGACCAAATTATAATCATCGGACCGAGCGACCGTCACACTATTAAGTGACCATCCTTCCACATGGATTAAACGTGTAATGCAAAAGTTTGTTTCATATTAAGCGTATATTGTAAAAAAATAAGAAAAAATATATGTACAAATGCTGAAAGAATTGCTTCACAGGTCATAGGAGGTGTTGAGGCTATCCATCGGCGATGCAGAAGAACCCGGGGGGTCCTTGGACGACGGTCCGCATATTTATTTATTTATTTAGAATTTATTTATTTAGAATTTATATTTGGTTAACACCGGGAAGGTACTGTCTAAGCAAACATTAGTAACGAAATAAAGTTATGACAACGTGTGCAGATAAAATGTACAAATTCATAACTTGTCCTGCTATGTCAACAGTTAGCAATGTTTTAAAATTAATGGTGAACTATAAAAAATAGGCAGTGAAAAAAACCTCCTTCCATGAAAATGGAGGCAGAGTTCAATAGGCGTTCATTTTCGAATAGAAGGTAGGAGAAAAAAACTGCTTAGGAAAAAATGGTCAGGTGGTAGAATAGGGTAATACTGCAGTAGCATTTCAGAATGAGATAATGAAACGTCGAGGTGATTCGTTCTTGATCACTTAGGCGTATGAAACAAAATCTCACGAAAATGCCTCAATGAACTTAAGTCCTCAGCATCAAAGGATCCAGAATTGAATTCTGATGATGGTTGGTATCCAAAGAAACCGCAGCATTTAAGACTGTGGACCACCAAATTTGTACGTCCGAATGACGTCATCGTTTGGAGGACGGGTAATATAAGGATACATTATAGTTCATGGGCGTCTCGAGGTAGCGTAAATATAGTTTCAAGAGGGTTACTCAAATTCCCGATGGTCCTTTCTCCGAGTCATGGGGAAAGCTACTGGGAAAAGATGAGGAAAATAAAAGGTTAATAGAATCAGTGTTAAGATAAATGTGCAGTCTTCGCTTGAATGCAGAAAGACTCATTAACGACCTAATTTCAATTGGCAAGTAATTCAAAAGAAAACTATACCTCGAAACAAAGAATAGAGAGCGTTTACACGTGGAGGATGCAGGGGGAGGTATAATTAGTGCAGAAGTTCTTAGGTTATAAGGAAGACTGACGGGGTAATGACAGAAAGCTTGGGGAGGGTTGAACTATTATTAAGACGAAAAAGGAGACAAAAGCCTGCTTCAAGTCTCCTGATCCAAAGAAATTTTAGCTTCGTTAGCTGGCATCTTGTTGAGTAGGAAGAAGTTGAAAGAGTCGGATATAGGAGTTTTTTTGTGAAATTTCTTTGAACATTTTCAATTTTTGAACGGCTAGATTCGTTCATCAAAACCGAAGAAAGGACAGCAAAAATTCAAGAATGGGAAGTACAAACATACGATAAAGTCTTAATTTAATTTCAGGAAGGTAGAAATTATAAGAAATCAAGCCGCAAATCTGAGCAGCTTTGGCCGTAATTCTATCGGCATGAGGCGAAAGATCTAATTTATTGGTGTAGCTTAAGCCGAAGTCCTTGATGGAGGAACATTCAATCATATGGCAACCTTCAAATATAAGAGGTTGCGGCAGCCTTACAGGCCCAAAACTCATGTAGCGACACTTAGTTGGTGAGAACTCCATTAGCCATGTGGAGCTCCAGGCCGAAAGATCGTCTAAGTCTGAATGAATTTGTTCTAGGCACCGTTCGGTTGTAGAGTTAGAGAAGGAATACACGCATTTGAGGTCATCAGCATAAATAAAAGATTGAGAATGTTTAACTATCGATGAAATATCATTTATATACAGTAAGAACAACAAAGGACCTAATACGGTACCTTGAAGGACACCACTAACAATCGGGGTAGCACTTGAGTACGAGGACCCTACTAAAACTTTTTGCTTTCGATCATTTAGGTATGATCTAATTAAGTCAGTAAGGGGACTACGAAATCCTATAGCTTCTAGTTTAGCTAGAAGTCGTTTATGAGGCACTTTATCGAATGCCTTACTAAGATCAAAATAGATAACTACTACAGACAGATGATCATTACGAAGCGAGGTTAATAGATTTACAAAAGACATGTGGCAGGTTTCACAAGAGCGGTCCGGTAAAAAGCCGTGTTGGGAAAAGTTGTTTATTTGATTGCTTATGCAAAAATTCGTGATTTGTTTTGCAATTAGTTTTTCGAAGAGTTTAGCAAGAGAGGGCGTTTTATGAGTACCGCGATAGTTATGAATGTCCGAGCGGGAACCAAAATTTAAAAACTGGTATTATAATAGAAGTTTTCCAGTAATCTGGGAAGAAACCATTTTCGAGAAATACTGAGAATAACTTGCTTAGTAAAGGTGGAAAATCCCTTAACTGTTTAATAAGTGAGTTTGGAATGTTATCAGTTCCAACTGAATGTGAATTTTTTAGGTGAGCTCTTTCTTTTTGAATACATGAAGGCGAGAAATAAATAGTTGTTAGAAGCGAATTTGAAAGCAGAGGAATTGTGGGTGTGGGGCTAGTTTCAGTGGTAAAGTTGTTGGCAGAAAACGAGTTTAACCATTCTGCTTTGCCCAAATCGTTTGTAACAAATTTTCTGTTTCAGTCGAGTAAGGGCGGAGTTTTATTCAGACGCTTAGCCGATGACCGAACATGAAAGATTTGAGCAACAGATTTGGATGAATTGGCATCCATTAGTGCCCGAGACTCCCTACGCTAATCTCGCGCGAGCCTTATTCTCGATGCTTATTCAAATATTTTGTGCAATCCTTAAATGAACTGACAAAGAGCTTTTAGATGAATCTTTAAGTTTTTTTCGTAATTTTTTAAGTCTGTTCTGGAGAAAATGCGGAACAGTAGAAGAAGCTGTATGTGAATTAAAAATCTTAAACGGGATAAAAGCCTGGATTTTTTCTGTGAGGCTCTGCAATAGCTCACGGAAACAGTTTGGATCGTTGATTGAGAATATGCAATGCCAATATAGAGTGCTAACGAAATTATTTACTGTTTCATGGTTTATTTTAGCAAAGTCGAGGTTATTGCATTTAACCTCAGGCTTCGTAAGAAGGGCGACTGGAAAACAACAGGGAATTATTGCGTGATCACTTGTGAAAAGATCATGATGAAAATTCATAAAGAGAGTGTGGACATCATTTGTAAAAATTCAATCCAAAATGTTGTCATTTCTAGTAACTGATCTGACCAGTTGGGACATGTTTGAAAAGTTAATAGTATCGACCAATTTCTGATGTTTAGGCGGAGAGGAATTGGCCTGCCAGTCAATGTCTGGCAGATTAAAATCGCCTACGATTATTTTGACATCAATGTAAAATTATTGTTAATTAGTCTTAGAGTTATACTAACCGATGGTTTGCGTTGTACAGTTTTGTTTCTATATACGCTTTGTCAGTGTATCAAGCGATCGTTTCAGTCGTTTTGTTACAGCTGACTCCAGGTCAGCCAAGGTTGCCTTTCCGTTGGCATTCCATGCCGCAAACACGTCTGTTACATAGATCATAGATATACATAATCAGGCATACCCATTATAACCTCGTATATCTTCGATCCTAAGAGACCGTCTTTGTTTTTCCTGCCTTTTAAGTTAATATGCAGACTTATGTCGTCCACAAATAAGGCATAAAAAACGCGCTTTACGAAGTCATCAATTGTTCGTCCGCCAAAGCAAGTGAGGAAGGTGATCTAATGTAATTAATAAGGATAAAATGGGATACCTACCAGTTGACCTCGGTAATGGCATCATGAATAGTTGCTCTGCACTGGCGTTTAGGATTTCTGTTCTGTTTAGAGTTGGCCATGTGTTAGTAGTCTACAAACGCACAGGAAAAAATGGGGATGAAGATTAAAGATGTGAGTGTCCATATATATAGGGACACTTTCATTCTACCCCTGTGACCAATTCTTCCCTGCAGTGCTCGTAAACCACTCACTATAGGGACTGTGCATGTGTAGGGTCCATGAGCACTGTTCGTGAAGGCGAAGGGATAGTAAGTGGTTTTCTAAAAGCTACTAATAATTTCAATTAAGATATAATTAGTCTCCAGTTGAAAACAAACGTATTTAGTAAACGATTTAGGGAATAATGCGCATTTTAGAGTGCTGTCTATATCGGCCTTGTAAACATTTAAAAGAGAAGACCCCTGTGGGTAGTCAAAGTAATCGGTCATGTTTGTGAACTTTAAGAATACTATTCGTAGACATCCACCTTCATCTGACAGTATATTTTTAACACATACTATGTCATTGTCAATCCCAATGCACCTATTAGCAGGGGTAATGTCAACGCGAAAGTTCAGTATCAGTATCAGTATATTTGAGGGAGATGTAGGTGAGTCACCTTTGAATTCCCTATTTGTAAATGCAAGTTGTGGTATCAAAAAAATAGTATCTCGATACGTTGGCGAGGCCAACATAGTGGAGCATAGTTGAAAAAGAGCAGACAGTGAAAAAACTCCCGGTGATATTTAGGAGAAAAAAACTGTCCCCCTTGGGAGGGGGTTCAACGGGGGGCATTTCGGAGGTCACATGAATCAGCCAGATTCTCCCTTTCTGATTGCAGAGTCCGTTGAGGGATTTCAAAGGCGGAAATATATGTCCAGATCATCCTCGGTCCATTGCGGTTCGAACCAAGGGAGAACGTTCATACACCTCATGGACGACGGTCGCCAGGTCCAGCTGATGCGAATACTCACGGTGTCACCAAGGTGTGCAAATAAGTTAAGCAGCGAAGACCTCGAGGACTCCAGCATGGGAATAATGGGAGAATGCAAGCCCTCGAACGAAAATAACAAACATAAAGAAACGTTACTCAAATATAGCTAGTAGTATCATAAATGTCTTATTTATGACGTCACACTTGCAGCTTTCAGTTAGTGTTGTAGCTCGCACCATTATATCGATCTAACTTGCACTTAAAAACCTCCAAGGAGTCCGAAATAACAACATCCAGAGGAAGACTATTCCAAGCTTCGACTACTATTTTGGAGAAGAAGTACTTCCGAGTGTCTAGCCTTGCTCCAGTCACACGTAATTTGAGAGGATGACATCTCAAGTTCGTTGTTTTTGCTAACTCGAAGAAATCCCCTGGGACGAGAAAACAGTCCTGGACGCGTAGTATGCGGAATGTTAGTATCAGGTCCCCCCGAAGCTGTCTATAGTGCAAGGGAAAGAGATTGAGACTCGACATCCGTGTTTCATAAGGCTGTGAGCCATGTCCAAGGACAAGTTTGGTTGCTCGCCGTTGGACCTTTTCGAGTATGTTGATGTCCTTCGCCGCCCAGGGTCTCCAAGCTTGGATAGCGGACTCCAACTGTGGCCACACGACTGTTCCGAAGACTTTAGCGAAGCAGTCAGTAGTGAAGGCTGCAAAAGCTCGTTTAACGAGGTACAGAATCGACATGGCTGACTTCGCTACCTTTGCGCAATGTAGGGAGGATTTAAGCGAGGGCGTGATCCAGACTCCAAGGTCCTTTTGGACATCCACTATTTTTGAGTGGAATGCCATTCAGACTTTAAACCGTACGGTTCGAAGGATTGCTTTTCCCGACTCGTATGATGTTGCACTTGCTCTCATTAAACGGCAAGAGCCAGTCATTTGACCATTATTGGAGTCGATTTAAGTTAGCCTGCAAGTTCTCGTCATCGGCTGCAGTTTGAATGACGCGCCAAAGTTTGAGATCATCGGCAAACATGGCAATATCGCAGTCCAGTTCGTTAGCACAATCGTTGATGTAAACAATAAACAAAATAGGGCCGAGAACAGAGCCTTGGTGAACACCATTCTCAACCTCAACTTTAGTCGACTGTTTGTCGCTGATATGGACAGTTTGTGAGCGGCCAGTTAAGAAGTTTCTATCCATGTCAGAAGTCTACCTCTTACGCCTATGCGGTTGAGTTTATAAAGAAGGCGGTGGGGCGGCACGCTATCAAAAGCCTTTTTGAAGTCTATACAGACCGCGTGCACCGTATTTCCACTATCGACCGCTTCAGTCCAACGTTCTTAACAGTCGAGCAAATTTGTGACGCAGGATCTACCTCTACGGAAACCGTGCTGGGCTTCGGATAGCAGATTGTTATGTTCGAAGAACTGCATAAGTTGTTGCTTAATTATTTTTTCCTTGATTTTGCAGCAAACTGAAGTTAGACTGACCGGTCGATAATTGTTTGCAGAGACGTGGCTTCCAACCTTATAAAGCGGCGTAATCCATGCGGATTTCCAGTCAGCTGGTAGACTTCCGGTCTGGAAGGATGTTTGGAAAAGCGTAGAGAGTGGTTTTGCCAACTCTCTCGCGAGCTCTTTCAACAGCTTGGCAGGTACTTCATCGGGACCCGGAGACTTAGATTCCTTTAACCCCAAAAGTTCCTTGAGGACAGTAGTCTCGGTGAAATTAACAGTCTCGACTATTGTATTCACTTCGAAGCCATCGGTAGGGTGATCGTATCTCGTTTCCTTTGTGAAAACCGACTGGAAAAATTCCGAAAGATGATCAGCCTTCGCACCGTCTTCAGTAAGGTCTATGCCCTCGGCGGTCCTCAGCAGGGATACCGGATCCTTGTTCCGTGTATTCTGCCTGAGGTAACCGTAAAACAGTTTCGGGTTTACGGTGGCCCGGTTCAGCAGGTCCACTTCAAAAGCCTGTCTTGTTCTAAAAATATGGCCCTTGACCCGATTTCTCTGCATTTTGTACGCATTTAGAGATGCAGGAGTTCCGTCCGTAAGCGATTTTTTCCACAATCTCCGCTTTTTGTTAACTTCAATTTTTAAGGCCTGCGTAAGCCATCGCGGTCTGTTGTTTAACCTTTTTCTCACAATCGGACAGTGATCTTCGATGAGCCTCTGCAGTCTGTCCCGGAACGTTTCCCAGTCCTCGGTTATGTTTCCAAAGAATAAAGTTTCCCACTGAGTGCTCATGAGTTCGGCCCTCATTCCACCGAAATCGCCTTGCCATATATTCCTTCTGATTGTTGTGGGTCTTGCTGGTATAGAAAATAGTGAGTACTCCCATCGCAGTACCACGTGGTCAATTTTGCCTAGCGGCGGTAGACATGACACTTCGTCGATGCTGTCGTGCGACTTTGTGAGAACTAGGTCCAGGCAATTGACCTGTTGACCTTCGCACACCCTGGTTGGAAAGTGACGTGCTGTGTGAGACGTAGCTTTAGCGTCGTGCTCAGAAAACAACCATCAAAGGCTAGATCAGAACTATGTGCGCAGGTCGAGCTCCAGTCGATGTGAGGCGCATTGAAGTCACCCATGATCAGGATATCCAACCGTGTAGCAATCTTTTCAAGCTCCTCTAGCAAGTAAGCATCGGCTACGGGGTCTCTTCTCGGTGGGCGGTAGACTGTCGGGACATCTAGACTTGATGTACCTTGCACTTTTACGGATAGCCATATCGCCTCGGAAGTAAACGCGAGTTTATACGTTTTGTCTAAAACTGTAAGTTCGCTTTTCACGTAGGTGAGTACGCCACCTCCTTGACGCTCGTTCCTGTCTTTTCCAAAAAGTTGGTAGCCAGCCATAGTTACCTCTCGGCCGTCCACTTGTTGGGACAACCAAGTTTCTGTTACGGAAATTATATCTGGAGATAGATCACAGACATGAATCTTAAGCTCGTCGAGCTTCGATAATATACTCTGTGCATTGGTGTACAGAAATGTTAGTTTTCGGTTTGCTCGGAAAGTGCTAACAGTCGGGCGCGAGCCCCTGATTACTGAGCCAACTGCGTGGTAATCCGGAACGGGCCTCTCCAGAGGAAGAACAATGGACGATGGATCACTTGGTTGTTGTAAATAACCAAATTTGTTTCCCCCTCACTGAGCCGCCGTCTTAGTTCGATGACAAGTTGATGACGTTTGTTCCGCTCCGCAGGTGAGAAGTCCTGTTGAAAAAAAACTCCAGGGTTGGAGTTTTTAACTTAAAGCGCCTCGACAGAATGAGACTGGCTTCCTGGCTACTGGTCAAGATAACCTTTAGAGGCCTAGGACGTGTTGATTCAGATTGGCTTTCGGGCCGTTTTCCAAGGCGGAAGGCTTTTTCCAGTTCAATCGACGTATTAGGTTCCAGCATATTATTCAGGAGTTCACGAAATCGGTTCATGTCTTCAGAATATCAGTCTACTGGAGTCGCAGCTGTTGATTTAGGTAGTCCCTGTATTATGAAACTTTTTTTCTGTCCGTGGCATTTTTTTTAACTACGACGCTGTCTTCCACTATTTGGTGGGAAGGTTTCACGTTGCGCATCGGTGATGATGGAGGGGATGCTGATTGGCTATGTGTTGGCTTTGATCCGGTTTTATTTGGTTTCGGCAAATTCCACGGGTTCAACGATTTTGAATCGCTGGTGGTAGTTTCGGTTGGGGAATCGATTCCACTGCTTGTGCTTGGTGTGAGAATGTCAGTAGTTCCTGTGAAGGATAAGGCAATGGTCAAAGCCAGGTGTTCGAGCATTTTTGAGGAATCTGTCGAAGTCGGTTTTCTATTGGCTTTTTCCTTTTTGGTGTCAGTTTTGCGTTTTGGACGGCTTTATTTGTTTTAGGTGGACTATGTTTGTCCTGCGCCGTTGGTACTTGTTGTTCGGTAGCCGTAGCAGCTGTCGAGGTTGTTGTTGGGATACCCTTTGATCGAGTATCAATGGTTTTGCTTCTGGTAAGTCGTTCAGTGGACTCCTGAGTGGCATCTACTGCTTTATAGGTGCCTTTTAGCGCAGATTTTATTTGTCTTATCTAATCCTCGAGCTGGTTTAGCTTCATGGACAGTTTTTGACAGCCTCCACAAATGGCAGTATTGTCAATAGCGTGCATATTAATTTGAGAGAGCACTCGTCGCCGTGATGAGGTGGTCGAGTGGTTAGCGAGCGTCGCCATCGCGTTGGCGGTCGCGGGTTCAATCCCGGCTTGCGGCATGACTTTTTGAATTCTTGTATGGTGACTTAAGAAGTAACGGGTGGCTAGGTGTAGGTTTACACTATCAGCGCTTTTACACAAGCAGTATATAAATTATCTACTCTGCCTTTTTGCAAATTAATGAAATCCACCGAACGTTCTTAACTACTTCTGCTAGTGGAAGTTGTTAAATATATTTGCTATAACGAGTTAGTCGATATAAATTGCACAATCAATAAGACAGAATATGGATAATGAACGACTCAGCCGGTTTTGTAGATACTCCTAAGGAAGCCTGACGAGCAGTTAGAGCCTGGATTGGACTGGTAGGTTGTGTAGGTCAAGCCAAGATTTCCGGCCGGTCGCTCTATTTGGAGAACTGTCCTAGTCGAACAAAAGTCCTCAGAAACCCTGGAGAGCCGTCAGAGAATGGATTGGACTGGTAGGTTATGTAGGCCAAGATTTCCGACAGTGCTCGATTTGGAGAACTCTCCTGGTCAAACTGTGAGGTTTTCGAAGGCAACTGAGCGGAAGATTAAATTAATTGATTCAATAATTTGAACCAATTAATGTCTGTGGACTGATTGTTTCAGTGCAAAGACTCGATTAAATTCGGTCTTATTGTTGCTCGAAAATTCAAACCGCGCGGCAACCGTTCAGTTCAGTTCAGTTATCTATTATTATACCCTGGTATTGTCTAGTATACTCATAACCAACGGGTTATGAACGTGGCCACGTGGTAAATGCGTTGGACCAACACGGGGGCCACATCAGGGCACGGCATGCGTTATTCGGGTTGCGCTCCGGGGAGGGTGGGGGGAGGAGGACAGAGTGCAGTAGATGCAGCGCAAGTCTACTATCACGTTAAACTAAATCACGCGCAAGTCACCGTCCCTGCTCCACTTTCTCATGGAGCATACGGTGGACATCGTCGGACTTCGACGGGTGCATCACATATCACGGCTTCTACACGAACGCCAATTGGTAAGGCGGTGTCTTTGCATTGTATTCCATCTTCCTGTAGAGCTCTGATTTTCCTAAACGACTGACACGCAGAACGTGTGTATGTCAGAAGGCTTCATATTACCACAGTATATACCTACTGGGAAAACGTTACTACTGAACGGGCGAACAACTATGCCTAAAATAGGCCAAATTTCAGTCTTCGATTTTCTATAAACTGGGAGACCATCGATTGCCAGGTAAACCGAAACTTCCGGTACAGCGACGTTTCTTTTACTTAAGCACTTGACAAAGTTGCCTTTCCAATCCAACATGCACATATTCCCCACTACCCATAGGGGCTACCTCCAAATTATAGGAGGCCCCCAGCAACGTTCTGGGTCTGCCGGAAGTTCAGGCACGAGAGGCCTAAATATATCTATAACGACTCGCAAATGATCGTGCGCTATATTAAATCGCAAAGCCCACTCACGCAACTTATTAACGTATACATTACCTGCATCTGCATCTTTAGTGCTAACTGACGTGTCGATTTCAGCATCCCCCGGGTCCGCCGCGACTCCAAAAAGATTATACGACAAACTACTTAGCGGCACACATGCCTGTGATTCTTCTTCTCTTTCTTCAGAGAAAATATTGCTATTATCAAGCATACTGCATGACAACTGATCTGCCCTCCACCTTTTACGAACTTCCTCGTAGATTTCACTTAATATTTGGCCCCCGTATCGCTTTATTCGCCGTCTTCGCGTTCTTTCAGACTCCTGTCTAAACATAGTTATCAATAATGTAACAATTAAGGCAGATATAAATAGATATCAAAATAAACAGAGGGAGGTTGCTCACATCAAACGTCACACAAGCATGCCGCGAAATAATGGCGTGCATTCACGCGCGCGGGAAGTGCCTACGTGACTAAATACTGCCAACCAATCAACAGCCAGATTACGTCAGGGAGGGAACCTATGACATGTTAATGGCTCCAAAAGCGAAAATTCGCTATTCGCGATATCGCCTCGATATACGCTTGCTACTAGGGACATGAGTTTTGGGCCTGTAAGGCTGCCGCAACCTCTTATTTTTGAAGGTTGCCATATGATTGAATGTTCCTCAATCAAGGACTTGGACACCAATAAATTAGATCATTTACCTAATGCCGATAGAATAACGGCAAAAGCTGCTCAGATTTGCGGCTTTATTTCTTATAATTTCTACCTTCCTGAAATTAAATTAAGACTTTATCGTATGTTTGTACTTCCCATTCTTAAATTTTGCTGTCCTTTCTTCGGTTTAATGAACGAATATAGCCGTTCAAAAATTTAAAATGTCCAAAGACATTTCACAAAAAACTCCTATTTCCTACTCTTTCAACTACTTCCTACACAACAAGATGCCAGCTAATGAAGCTAAAATTTCTTTGGGTCAGGAGACTTGAAGCAGGCTTTTGTCTCCTTTTCCGACTAAATAATAGTTCAACCCTCCCCAAGCTTTCTGTCATTACCCCTGTTAGTCTTCCTTATAACCTAAGAAATTCTGCACTAATTATACCTCCCCCTGCATCCTCCACGTGTAAACGCTCTCTATTCTTTGTTTCGAGGTATAGTTTTCTTTTGAATTACTTGCCAATTGAAATTAGGTCGTTAACTATTCTATCTGCATTCAAGCGAAGACTGCACATTTATCTTAACACTGATTCTATTAACCTTTTTATTTTTCCTCATCTTTTCCCAGTAGCTTTCCCCATGACTCGGAGAAAGGACCATCGGGAATTTAAATGACCCTCTTGAAACTATATTTTCGCTACCTCGGGTCGCCCATGAACTATGATGTCTCCTTATATCACCAGTCATCCAAACAATGACGTCATTCGGACGTACACATTCGGTGGTCCACAGTATAAAATGCTACCGTTTCTTTGGATACTAGCCATCATCAGAAGTCAATTCTGGATCCTAAGATGTTGAGGACTTAAGTTCATTGACGCATTTTCGTGAGATTTTGTTTCATACGCCTAAGTGATCAAGAACGAATCACCTCGACGTTTCATTATCTCATTCTGAAATGCTACTACCGTATTACCCTACACTACCACCTGACCATTTTTTCCTCAGCAGTTTTTTTCTCCTACCTTTTATTAAAAAATAAAGGCTTATTGAACTCTGCCTCCATTTTTATGGTAGGAGTTTTTTTTCAGTGCCTATTTTTTCTAGTTCACAATTAATTTTAAAACATCGCTAACTGTTGACATAGCAGGACAAGTTATGTATTTGTACATTTTATCTGCACACATTGTCATGACTTTATTTCGTTACTAATGTTTGCTTAGACAGTGCCTTGCCGGTGCTAACCAAATATAAATTCTAAATTCTTAAACGACGGGAGAGTCTACGCAGTCTACGGAAGAATGATAACGGGAGGTAGACGTTATCCTTGACATTAATTATTTTCTTACGGGGAATAAAACGAGAGATGAGTGGACAAAGGACTTTGTAAAATGTATCAGTACAAACATTCACATCCGAACATACAAAGAAGTTAGTCCAGTCGTGGGAATTTAGGTGTGTTAGCAATTCCATCATATTTGCTGAGCTGAAATCACGGAAAAAGCTTTTTTTTTGGAAAATCTTTCAGCAGCCTCTAGTTCTAGTGTAGAAAGAGCTATAATATGATCAGAATTCCCAAGTGGAGCTAAAGGTGACACTGACGATGGCTGACAACCTCTTCAAAAAATAAGATCAAGTATGTTTGATCCTCGGTCGGGAAAATCAACTACCTGGTCCCACATGCCTATATGTATGGCCTCAAGTAGGTCTTCGGACATTGCAGGACCGGAAGTTGGAAACCAGTGAACTTCAGGAAGATTGAAGTCACCTGCAATCAAGCAGTACTTCAGATTTAAGTCAGCTGCAGCGTGAAATGCCAGCGAGAGACAAAGATCGTAATCCTCGCTGGCATTGGGTGGGCGATAGACACTACCAACGAGTAAAGAGTAGTTATCTTTTAGAACTACTCTGAGCCAACAGCTCTCCTCTACCGCGGTAAATTGGCAATAGTCCAATGGAAAAAATGTAAGTGGTTGCCTAACATAGATACAGCTTCCTCCGCCACGGCCCTCGTGTCGATCATTCCGAAGGTAAGCGTAGCCTAGA
Organism: Schistocephalus solidus; assembly: GCA_017591395.1. Classification (NCBI taxonomy): domain Eukaryota; kingdom Metazoa; phylum Platyhelminthes; class Cestoda; order Diphyllobothriidea; family Diphyllobothriidae; genus Schistocephalus; species Schistocephalus solidus. The sequence continues at coordinate 83,018 of WEDG01005922.1, forward strand.
ATAGAGACTTCAGAGTTGGATACACAGGGTGTTGTCCATGGTTCTGTAACTATTACAATGTCCGGGCAGTGGATGAAAACCAGAGTCTGGAGCAAAGGCATCTTATTAAGCAGAGATCTGGCATTGAGGACGATTAGTTTAAGCGGGCACGTTTTTGGTTTCTGAAACGGGACAGTTAGGCTGTCAGGGTGACTGCCTTCGGCCAGAGAAATGCTCTTTTCACTTGAACTATCTGTCCATCCCTTATTTTGAGATTTGCCTCGCAATTGGTCTTTCGTGTTTTCAGTTCTATTATTAGCTGTCCCCTCTGTATTGCCTATAAGAGAGAGGAAAGATTTTAAGTCTTTCTAGTCGTCCCTTATAGGGTAGGCATTCCAATCCGCTGACTACTTTCTTCGCCCTCCGTTAAAACTTTCTCCAGCAGAGCTTAGTCATGTTTCGTCCAAGGGCGCCACGCCTGAATGCCATATTCCAACAACGGCCGCATAAATGTTCCAGGCACGCGCCCAAAAAGTTTTCCATCAAAATTAACGAAGGACCTCCTGATTGCGTCTAAGATACACATAGCTTTCTTTGCGATATTCACAGAGTGTGACGATGGTTTGAGAGTTGGTCTTATCCATATACCCAAGTCCTTTAGAATATTTACTTCCTGGAGTTGGTGACCACTGATGACCACTGGGAATGACACCGTGCTTATTTTGTTTGTAGATGTGGCAGTACTGAAGTATTCGTCCTCGTCAAAAGGTGGTTCTTCGGTATACACGGTTATAAAGAAATTGGATAAGAAGCTGGTCTTATCAGAATTATCAGTTAACCTGTTTCCCTGATTGTCTTTAAGACAAGGAATGCCGTCACGATTTTGTTTTGCCTTATTTACGTAAGCAAAAAAAACTTTTTCGAATTTCTTGGTATGTCTTTGACTATTTCTGACTCAAAGGCTGATCTTTGTTTTCTCAGAAGTTTCCGACACCGATTTCTCTGTTTCTTAAAAGCGGAAAAATGTTAAGGTTGTTGATATCTGGCATATGTTATCCACAGTTTTCTTTTCTCTTTGAGATTTTTTTGTATTTCCGATGTCACCCACTCGGGTCGGGAGACGCACGATAACCTTTTAAGTGGACAGAATGTCTCTACGAACTGCTGAATCAATTAACTGATGAAGAACCAGGCAGCATTTGGGTCAGGTTCATGTGAAAGGCTCCAGTCTATCCCATTCAGTAATTCTTTCATTTTGGGATAATTCCCTTTCCATACATTTCTCTCACTAACTGCACGACGTTTGGGTACAGAAAAATGACTCTACTCCCAAGCAAGAACACATTGATCACTTCGTCCAAATGGCACGTAAGAACTTAATGCAAGGATGCAATTGTCGTCTCTACTTATGATTAGATCCAAACAGCTTGACTGCTGCCCATTTCGGAACCGCGTCTCGATTGTGACATGTTGGGTAAGAAACTCGTCATTTACCAACTGAAGTAATTTCTGTTCGAATGAATTTTCCGATCGCGAGCAGTACATTGACACCCAATCTATATCGGGAGCGTTGAAATCTCCAAGTATTTATAAGTGTTTGCTACGGCAGATTTGCTTTACCTCTGCGATGAGTGCTTCGTCCGTGTCCATTCGCTGTCCTGGGGGTCGATATACCACGGCAATATGGAGGTCTGGTTGGTTTGGGACTTTCAGTTTACATTAAATTATTTCGCAAGACGAGATCCTATTTGGCGAGGGCCCATCCGGAATGAAGTCAATGCCTTCTCGTATAAACATTGCGATTCCACCACCCCTACGTCCGTTTCTATCCATGCAGTTAGGTGAAATCCGCCTATCCTGACGTCTGTGTCTGCGATTTGTTCATTTAACCATGTTTCAGTTAGAGCTATGAGGTCAGGTTGTAAATGGTCCACGACCAGTTTGATTTCATCCATTTTTGTTCAATAGACTCTGCACATTTGTGTACATCATTTTTAATCATGTTTTCTTTCCTCGATTTCTGAAGATTTTTTTGGTTCTTTTCCTCACAGATGGCGATTTTTCTGGATATTTCACAAGATATATCCAGTCTCCCTGTCTGGGTTCAAATCTATAGGCATTTGTTAGGGCTTTTTGACCGGCGTGGTTGCCGTCAATTTCACCGGATGTTCCCATAAAAACGAGTGCACCGTTTTGACTATTTTGTTGTCTACAATTTTTCAAGTTTTTGTTCCCCCTCGTATTGACGTCTTTTCAATTCTGCTACCAGTGTCCTCATTTTCATCCGATCGATGGGAGAGTAATCCGGCTGAAAAAAAACTCCACGATGATTCTTTCGTAGTCGGGAATTTCGAGAGAGCAATAGATCTACCTGCTGTTTGCTCCCCAAGACGACTTTTAATGGTTTTGGTCGAACCTCATGCGTTTCATTTGTAACGAGAGGCCCCAATCGAAAGATCTTTTTGATGTCGACTTTCACACTAGTTTCTTGTGTATCATTCAATAAATTTTGAAATTTCAGCAGATCCTGTTTTATCCATTCTTTTGGCGTTTCCCCAATAGCCTCTGAGACACCCTTAACTACCAGAAAAAATGATCTGTCAGGGAAAAAACTCGTTTTTGCATCCTGCTTTCTTTTAGTGATGGAAGGTTGAATCATGCCCTTTGTTACAGTCTTTAATACTGTGTTCAAATCGGTCTTCATCGGTGAGCCGGCTGGTTGATTCGCAGACATCACTTTGGAACTTTCAAACAGCGTGAGTTCTCCTGACAATGCGTTTGCTCGAATAGCTTCCGGGAAACCTAAATTTTGGTTTGAGGCATCCAGGTCTGTCGATAAATTGCAGGCCACTTTTCCGCCATTACTTTGCTGGCTAGCATGCCCAGCTTCATTGTATTTCGATGGACATGTAAAGAGCATGCTGCTGTCGCTCGTCCGTGGCATTAATGATCGCTTACGATTACTGCTTTTAAACTTTTCAGAGACCGTCGATCGCTGATTTACTTTTGTCCAGTCGGATTCTATGTGCACCAGATTTCCCGAACCTGTGGAAACGCAAGACATAATTTCCTCTTCGATTATTTTCTTTCTGGTCATCTGTATTTCAACTGACTCAGAGGTTTGTTCTAATGACTTCGTTCTTTTTCTCTTTTTGTTTCGCTTAATGTTGTGTCTTTTGACCTCTACCGTTTCCTTGCGATGATTATGGTCTAGCTTGCTTTTTTTTCCAGCTCATTTGCATCGTGTATCGGCGAGTTAATTTTGTTATGTTTGATGAGGACTGATATTATAAATAAATAAATAAATAAATTGTATATTTAAGGCCCAGAGGGCCCCATCATTACAAACTTAGTACCATGGTTTAAATAAATACAAAGTGGATAATTGCTGCAATATGTGAGCATCCATATGAACAGCAGAAATGAGTAGTATGGTAAACATATCCGATTCAAAAAGATTTGCCATTTTTAAAACAAAAGCCGACAATCGTTGGCATATACGGTGAACTCGAAAAGAAGCAGTTAAAAAAAACTCCTAGGGTTAAATCGGAGGCGGAGTTCGGCGAGCCGCCAATTTAAAAAAAATAGGAGAAAAAAAACTGCTTCACTAGATAATTAATAGCTAAATGCAATGGGATAGTATTGTGATGTTGCTGACTGCGTATGAGGGTTCGGGACGCTCCTTGTCGGGTGAGAGGTAATATAGCAGTCAGAGCTACTGTTTATAAACACCTGTGGAGGTGAGAGAGTACGAACTCATCGTAGACAACATGGTCGAAACGAAGAGGGGACAGTAGAGGTCACGAGATCATCATCGAGATGTGACCTTGCTGACTTTATATTATTTCCGATAGGAGATTGAGGTCTTCTTTTCATCTTAAAACTCTGGTTGTTACTCCTCGGCATCCATCACAGTGTGCCAGCCCTTCACTGTTTAACTTAGTTTTGGTAATGTTCAGTAGTGCACTGCTTTCTTCAATATCGTTGCTTTGTTGTTCTTCTCGGTCTGCTGAGAATGACTTGAGTATTTCTGGTAAGTTTTTGACACATGAAATCGAAAAACGGTTTAACAAAGGTAGGAGAGATCATTATTTTTGGAGGATATACTATTGTTTTGTCTGCTGGCTTCGCGGGCGTGGCCGAGTGCATCGGTCGCTAATCGAAAGGTTGGTGTTTCGAATCCTGGCCGAAGCGATGAATTATTTTCTCGCGTGGTCGGGTCGTGAACATTTGCGTTTCCCATGTCAGCAAGATCTCTACGAGGATGCATTAAGTTTTAACGAGCAGCTTAATTTATCAAGCATATAGTTATTTGAGCACAATAAGAAGTGCTTTTCCGAACCGAATTCACTATCGAATATTAATACGAAGCAAAGAACGATGCAGCCTGTGACGTGTGTTTGCCAGTGGTTCTCCGTTCCTTTCTGATGTAGACACCTTTTCTGGCGAGAGACTGTTTTCCGAAGCCCGTATGACGCAGGATCCAAATGAAGCAGAGTTGGCTTATTTTTCAAGATTCCGATATCAATTTTTGTGTGCCTGAATATCACAATGCCTATAAACAATTATAGGCTTATCCTGATAAACAGACAATATGTGATCCAATGACAACTTATTTCGTTGAGTTCTGACTTTGGGAACAGATAATTGGCCATATATCAAAAGCTTGGAGACGAGCAAATTTCAAACGGAAGTCCAACGATGCCGCAATAGAAACAATATGAGCAATAAATGTGCCTTTTCGTTCAAAAACGCTTTAAAAAATCAATAAATGATAGAAAGAATATTCAGGAACGACTCAGCCGTTTGTAGAGGTCAAAGGTCTTGGATAACTTCAGATCTTCAATGGGTGTTGCCTTTTTGGTTCACTGAGCGGTTGTCAGTATTCCAATTTGATGTCGTTTTGTGAGGAAATTCGGCAGAAGAAAAATTCCCGAAAATTCCAGAGAGCAATTACGTACGTGCAGTTGCAGCTTTAATGTCAGGATCAGAACAAGCGTGGTGTTAACGGTTTTCAAACTGTCTAAGCCGGAGAACAACTACGATACGTGGTTCCTTTGCACACTATGACCTTGACTTGATGAATTTTTACTTGATGGATATATATTTAGTCGACAGTAATGATCGACTATTGCCATGTAAAATTTGCTTATCTTGCTAGCGTCTATCTGTAAATAGGTTTTTCAAAGGCTCTGTCTATCTCCCTTATATTTACTGAGTTATACTGAATTACAGAATTTCTCCTGCCTTTCCAGTTTATTACTCTCCACAGAGCAGTGGACTCGTGCATTGGACGAAAATGGTAGGTTTGAAGTCATTGACACTGATTTCAGAGAAGGCGTTTGACTGTGTCCCACAAAAAAACGTCATTTCTAAACATTATCTGAAATTGACACAAGATGAACGCTGCTGACATGGATTGCAGACTTTCTTACAGGTAAATTGCAAACTGAGTGCGTCGATACCTCGAAGTCAACACCTACTCCGGTACTAAGTGGTGTCCCTCAAGGCTCCATCTTAGGGCCGTTACTCTTCTTAGCACACATCAACGACTGTGTCGACGACCTGAATTGTAGCGTCATCATGTTTGCAGATGATGTTAAATTGTGGAGGGTCATCAGATCTGATTATGATAGGCACGTCCTTTAAGAGTATCTCAACCGTCTTAGCAAATGGTCTACTCATTGGTTCTTAAATTTTAACGTTGGGAAGTGTGTGGTCCTAAGACTGCGTACCAGAATGACCAGTGAGAAAGGATGATTCCTACAAAAAAATTCTCAACATGCAGCCCCTTTCAATTGTTGAGGAACAGAAGGACCTCAGTGTTCTAATAAACTCCTCACCTCAGCCCTGCACATGTACCTGACCCAAATGCTGCCTGGTTCTTCATTAGTAAATTGATTCAGCAGTTGGTAGAGAAATTCTGCCCACTTAAAAGGCGATCGTGCGTCTCCCGACCCGAGTGGGTGACATTGGAAATAAAAAGGAATCTCAAGAAGAAAAGTAGACTGTTGAGAACATATGCCAGATATCAACAACCCAAACATTTTTTTCCGCTTTTTAAGAAACAGCGAAAATCGGTGTCGGAATCTTCTGAGAAAAGAAAGATCAGCCTTTGAGTCAGAAATAGTCAAAGACATACCAAGAAATTCGAAAAGGTTTTATGCTAACATTTATAAGGCAAAACGAAATCGCGACTGCATTCCTTGTCTAAAAGACTATCAGGGAAACAGGTTAACTGATAACTCTGATAAGACGAGCCTCTTATTCAATTTCTTTATGTCTGTGTATACCGAGGAACCACCTTTTGACGAGGACGAATACTACAGTATTGCCACATCTACAAACAAAATAAGCATGGTGTCGTTCCCAATGGGCACAGTAAGAAAAACCCTGAAACAGCTAGAGCCCACATAATGACCTGGCCCAGATGGTATATTTGCAAAAGTTTTCAATGAACTCACAGACCAGCTGGCCTCTCCGATCTCCAAGATATATATGAAAATTTGATGGAGGCGGGGGCTCTGCCTACCGAGGGGAAGATAGCCAACATAACCCCCATCTATAAAGGAGGAGAAAGGACATCACGAAACAGTTTCCGACCAGTCAGCCTCACGAGTATCTGTTGCAAAATGATGGAGAAGATAATCAAAACGGAACTGATGAGGCATCTTGAAGAGAATAACTTGCTAAGTTTATATCAACATGGATTTCGAAGTGGTTGATCCTGCCTCACAAACCTGCTCACATCCATGGAAAGTTGGACGAAATCATTAGAAATGGGTTTGTCAGTCGATGCGGTCTACATTGACTTTAGCAAAGCCTTTGACAGGGTTCCACACAAACGTCTGATCTTTAAGCTCCGTCAGATGGGTGTGACTGGCAACCTACTCAAAATGGTTGGCCGACTTTTCTCACAGACAGGTGCCAGCGTTTTTTTGCATTGGAGACGCCAAGTCTCACTTGGAAACCGTTCACAGTGGAGTTCCGCAGGGCAGCGTTCTGGGTCCCATTTCGTTTCTGATATACGTAAACGACTGCCTGGATTGTCTGACATGCGAGAAGGTAATGTTCGCTGACGATCTGAAGTTATGGAACTTCATTGAAAAACCGGAGGATGCGCGGAATTTACAACAAAACTTAGATCGCTTTCAAACAATGTGTGATAAGTGGCTGCTGAACCTTAATCTTAACAAATGCCAAATAATCTGACTGCGGTTTCAGAAGGATGATTAGGTTTGAATACCAGTACTTCATCAGTGGCCCATAACTCATGGAGGTAAATATTCTAAAGGACTTGGGTATATGGATAACACCAACTCTCAAACCATAGTCGCACTGTGTGAATATCGCAAAGAAAGCTATGTGTATCTTAGACGCAATCAGGAGGTCCTTCGTTAATTTTAACGGAGAGCTTTTTGCGTGCGTGTTTGGAACATTTATCCGGTTGGTGTTGGAAAATTGCGTTCAGGCGTGGCGCCTTTGGACGAAACATTACTACGCTCTGCTAGAGAAAGTTCAACGGAGGGTAATGAAACTAGTCAGCGGATTGGAATGCCTACTCTATGAGGGCCGCTTAGAAAGACTTAAAACGTTTCCTCTCTCTTATAGGCAATACAGAGGGGATATGGTCTTAGTCTTCAAACTGGTCAGAGGACTTGATTGTGCTCTTCAGATGTCCAACTTTTTAGATTGGCAAACATGACAAGTCTCCGAGGTCACCAATACTAACTGAAAAGAAAACACGCCAAACTTGAAGTGCGGGCCAACTTCTTTTCCCAACGGGTGATTGACGAATTGAACAAACTGCCAGCCTCTGTTTTTTAGGCTGAAAGCGTTGAGATGATTAAAAGAAGACTTGATGCATTTTTACTCGATGAACATATATTTAGTCGACAGCAATGATCAATATACTAAAACGACTATCGCCATGTAGCATTTGCTTGTTTTGCTAGCGTCTATCGGTAAATAGGGTTTTCAAAGGCTCTGCCTATCTGTCTTATATATACTGAATTACTGAATTATATTCCCAGTGATTAAAGGCAGCTAAACGCGTGACACAGGTCTTATTTGTGCTCAGACGTGGATTTGTGCAGATTGATAATTAACTCTTCCGAAAAACCTACGGGGTATTTGTTCAATCTCACTTGAAATATGCCATCCAGGCCTGGCGTCCGTGGTTTAAGAAAGATTATCAACAGCTGGAACGAGTGCAGGCGAGGGTTACGAAGATGGTCACGAATCTGTGTCATCTCACTTACGAAGCCAGACTAGTTGAACTTGATTTGTTTCCTCTCAATTACAGGCAACTACGCGGTGACCTCATCCAAACCTACTGGATTGTCAGAGGCCGCGAGTGTGCCCTTTGAATTTGCTGACTTCTTCGAATTGGCTGGGACGGAACATCTGCGGGGTCATCCGTTTAAACTGCAGAGGAAGTTGGTCCACACGGACGTCCGTCGGAACGCCTTTTCGCAGAGGGTCGTTGGAGCATGGAACGGACTCCCTGACGAGGTCATCCTTTCAGAAACTGTTGATTCATTTAAATGCAACCTGGATACTTATTTGCTGAGAAACTATTGTACATATAATGAAGCTTGTGTCAGTAGTGGAAGCTTATGCCTGGCCCACACATCTTGATGACCTTACGTTTTCATTTTTTTAGAGTTAATATTGTTAACGTTTATTCTATTGACATTTTTGCATGTGAATAGGGAGCTCAAGGGCGAAAGCATACTTCCCTCAATAAAGTGACTTAAAGTGGCTTAGGAAAGGCTGAAATCTGGGTGGACAATTGTTTAAAATCCAGTCAATTTCAGGAAAATTATAATCTCCGGCGATTGTTTTAGTTTCAAATTTGCAATTCGAAACTAATTTAAACATTTCACAAAGTTTTTCATCAGAATGGGATGATTAATTAGGCGGGTTTTAAATGCATCCGAGAAATTTTTTGCGGGACGACAGGATAATAGATGCGAAGCAGTAATTACCAGAGAATGTCGTGGCATCTATTTCAAACGGGAAGTGCTTGAATTAAGCTTTAATATAGAGAAGACAACCACCACCACCACGGTTACAAAATGCAGTCTTGACGGTAGAGATCATACTGGTCTATGACAAGCAAAGAGTTGGAAATTAAGGGATGGGTCCAAGATTCGGTTAAAAAAATAGAACATCAGGCATTAAAACGAAAAGCAATGGTTTCAGTTGGGCCATCTTATTTAAAACAGATCTAGCATTAACTAATATGACATCTAGAGTATTTCGGGTATCCAAAACAAAGCTTGTCGTTATTTATGAAAAATATTGGGAAGGTGAGTAATTAAGTTAGAAATTATTGTGGTTTGGAGGGTAACTGCCAACTGCGCCAAATTTATTGGTATAATGAACGTCAGGAACAAAAGGCTGAGAGGGATCTCTACAGAGCCTAAGAGGCTGTCTGACAAAAAGGGACTAGCTGATGAGTTTACCTTTGCCGAAAACCATTCGTTAAATTTTGTGAAATTCTTTTCGTGCACAGTAAAAGCGCAAAGAAAAACGCAGCACCCCGTACTTCGAGACGCCTTACATAAACCTATAGCTGAAGCTAAGTTTACAGCTCATATTGTAAAAGTCGTAAGCTGTGAGAGCACTGCATCCTGATTGTCTCAAAAGCACGCCAAGCTACTGGGTTTGTTCTCAGACCGTTCAACACCGTCTATATTAGAATCAGCCTTTAAAACATGTATGTCAGGACTAGTCTGGAAAACTGCTCGTTCCTTTTTAACCTCCTGCTCTCTAGTGAAAGGAAGAAGATAGAATCAGCACAGCACTTCGTTACTAAAGAGTTTTCTCATCACAACACAAAAATTTTTCAAGCTTACAAGCCTCAACGCGTTGTGGCTTCGCAGATTACAGAAGGGACTATTTTTAATGTTAACATTTTTAAACAGTTGAAATTTTAACCCCATTACATCTCTGAGGCAGCTCGACCACTCTTGGCGCACCAGTCATCTAGATATATTTTTATTTCCTCCTTTGGCACGCACCGTTAGATACCGTCAGTTATTTTCAGTTAAAAAAAAGAAATCTGGAATAAGCTACCCAGAAGTATCAACGTTCAGCAAAGCTTTCCTTTCTTTTCGAGAGCTGTCAGTATTTTTCTACATTCAGGACACCTTCCACGGATTTTAGGTGCTGCCTCCGTGAAACCTCTCTTCCGTTCTGATGACGTTCACGGACTTTTAATCCTGTGCCGGACTTAATGCTGAGTGCAATATTGCTGGTTCTGCAGTCTGTAATCGGCCTATTCCTATGTCGACAGCGAACAGCCGTTCGCCGCTATACCTGCTGGTGCAGAATACCGGATCCATAACACTGAAAGGAGAAGTAATGCATCGTCCCACTGTGTTAATGCTTCCCTGTCCTGAAAACACTTGAAAGAACAATCAGGAATTTTTCGCACTCTCAGCTCGACCCTCTACTGCATATCTCCTTTGACCTTGCCTGTACACTGGCAGTAAAAAAAAATAAAAGGGGCAGTAATATAACTTTCTGGAATCAAACTACCATAGGGGATAAGATCGGGAAAGGCCTAATGGTATTTAAAACGGAATGGCGGGAATTTAGATGGAATAAAGAGGCTGGTGGGAGAGGACAAGCAGCTTTAAGAATTAAGTGCTGGGAAGTCGGGCCATGTATATCGGTTAACATGGTTAGGTAATTTGCCTATTGGAGAAGCTTGGATAGTTTCGGAGGAGTCAGTATGTGATAAGTTAGAACTGTTCTACCTTGCTTTTTGGTTTGGGTTGGATTTACGTCCTTCGAACAACCTGCCTTAGGTGATATAATTGGGAGTATAAGATGACCAGCGGGGTTATGGGACGAGCTAGTTTGTGAAGGGTTAAATAAGTTGCCTTTAAATTGAGATAATTGCAGATTATGTATTTGAAGTACGCTTTTTATGCGATGTGGCTCGGGAAATTTCACGAAAAGGTCTGCAGAACTGCATTTAAGAAGAAAAGCTGTCAGTCTAAGTGCTGTAGACGGGTAGACGGTATAAATGCTTTAGATGGAGTTGCAGATATTAAATGTGGGGTAAAAGCACCGGAAATTGTATGAATCGGCCGTGGGGGAAATGAAGTAGAAGATGGAGTGGGGGCTGACTGAACTAGACATCTGAGGAGAAGAATTAACCAGTGCCTTGAGGTTAGTGGAAATATGACCAAACTTGTTAATATTAGGTTGCGAAATAGATGATAGGAAGGACCCATTTCTTCGCTCCATTAGTGTAAGATCTCGACAAGGGAAACATTTTTATCGTTTCCAAATAGCAAGAAGTGCGACCTCGATGAGCAAAAGATATAGTCTACCTCAAATTTTGAAAATTGATTTTACTAAGATAGGGGATTCTTGCTACGCGAAGAGGGCGTTTTGCTTCCATTATTTTTGTAGTTGAAACCACCCTGAGTACAATAAGTCCATAGCAACGTCAACTGAGCGTCTTTGTATGGGAGCATTTCGAGGAGAAAAATTATGATTGCATTTCTGTCTCGTCAAAAGGCGCGCTGGCGACAAAGTGAACAAGCAAATCGAGATGTATTTAATCGTGAGAGGGAACATCAGATATGTTTCCATCGAACAGGTTACCGAGAATAGATAAAATAGATCCAAGTTTCATCATGAAGTCATTGCAGTTCTGTAAAGTAGACAGATCTAGCTGTTTAGCTTTAACTATGGGTTGCATATTTCAGACAATGTTGAGATTACTCGGTGTTATCAACTCTACGAGCACCAGCCCCGCCTGGCCCCCTCTGGCCCAGGTGGCCACATGGCTGCTGTTATCCGGCGTTGTTTTAACAACACTTGGGTCCCGAAATAGGTAGTTGACGACAAATTGAGGTTGTTGGTTTCATCCTTCGTCGAAAATATGAGTGCACTGCACGCAGGATACGCAGGGTAAAAATAAATTAATGCTGCTATAGATTTCAAACTTATTTATATGTTACAATAAAAATGCTTACTACAAATAACTTATTGTTGGAAATTGATAATTTTTTTAAAATTTCAACTGAAATTCTATGTTCGCGCTTTCTTATTCTACTTTTGTACGTGGATTTATAAGGAAGGCGAGTGAGGCTACGTCGGGTGAAGCAGGGTAGGACTGAATATTTCCACCTATT